>APFE031257388.1:107396-119290 GCA_000404065.3 Pinus taeda
GCAGCGTGGTCCACTTTATGTATTGATCCTCATAGCTTCCGAGAGGGTAGTACTGCTCCTTGATGGCATCCCGAAATGAATTCTAGGTGGGTGTGGCTGAAAATAGTGAGCCAGTATTTTCATCCTTTTGCTCGCAATAGGTTTCCCACCAGTCCTTGATGTCGAGGGCTACTTTGAGAAGAGTGAAAACAATCTTTTCTCGACTCGAAAATTCATGAACAGAAAAATAACCCTCTAACAGATTTAACCATTTATCTACAACATTTGCGTCTATCTGACCCTTGAATATGGGGATTTCAAAATTAACTTGTACCTTAAAGGGCATAGCATTTCCAGAGTAGCTGCTGGAAGTTGATGCGTCGCTTCTGGGTAGCCGCTGAAGGATCTGGGCAAAGCTATCCATCATAGCATTCCTTTGTCGCTCGACGGCTTCTTCGAGAAAATTTTTGATAGGATCTCCTGCCCCCTCGTCTTTCTTCTCATTTTCCATGGGAGGCTGTCGGGATTTGTGAGGTTGGTCTTGCAAAGGTTCGACTAGTTCAAGCCCTAACTCCTTATATCCCGACCTCGTTCGGGACATGCAAAGAAAAATAGAGAAAAAGCAGACCGCTGGGATACCACTGATCTGGTTTTAAATAGGAATGCAACAAATTACAGGGATAACCATAAACACAGATATGCAGTGGAAATAATATTTTATTTCATTAATGTAAAATATTGAAATATGCTTACAAACAGTAATGGAAATACACCAACTAGGGCGATGGTAGCTTATCTCTGAGAAGAGATGTGGTGGCTACATGCCTCTGAACTATCTTACAATGAGGCTCGAAGGCCTATTTATTGTTGAGAAATAATGGAAAACCCTAAACATCCAAAAATCTAACCCTAGAAGATGAAACACCAAACTGTGGGCCCCGTTTGGGTAAATTGGTACATCAACTTCCCGGGGTCATAAATTTGGTATATGATCTCTGTTTGACATGCACAATATCTCATTAGAAAGATCTATCCGAGAACTACAACTTTGGGAAGAGAAACATCGGTCCATGGACCCATGTTGCTCCCAGTTTTCCCAAAAAATGTCGTTTAGGGCCTCAAAACGGCTCCGAAAGTTCAGGATCTGAAAAACTACTAAAAATAGTAAGTTGTGCTACAATTAAGGAAACTGAAAATGTTGAGAGAAGCAGTGGTGGGGGTCCAAGTGGACTTGGCAAGTGGCCACCAATGTCGACCTGGATCAGTAGTTATAATGAGGGAATCCCACATTTAGGTGTATGAATGTAGGAGGGAGAAATTGTGTCACATGAGTTACCCTAACCTTTTCTTTTACACCCTTCTCCATATTCCATTTTCCTTTTATTTATTTTTAATTTATAATTATTTGGGGCTCCATGGGATTAGAGCATGATGTGTAATACATAGTAGTGATTACCCCCTTTAGGTATGGTAGTTCATCACCCACTAGGGGTTGGGACAATAATGGGTTCCTTAATGATGTAGGGGGTTGATTGTAGGTTTTAACCCCGTACAGAAATTACCTACATACAAATTCTAAAAAAAAATAAAATAAACAATGGCGAGAGCATAAAACATAAAACATATATACATAGAGATTTTCCCCTGGATCCCAAATCTGGGACTACTAGATTGATTTATCATTATATTCCTTTCAGTGTTACAATACATATATATATACATGCTAAAGCATTCATAAAACCCAATCCATTAACCTTGGATTAGAACATAACCATAGCTTCCTTGATCGGATCTACAAAATACCATGGACAGAAAACCATCATGCACAAAACCATGTGTGAAATCCATGCACAAAACCATAGGTAGGTCCGCACACCTCATATAGGGTCAAAAAAAAAAATCCTAAGGCGCTACCCCAGACCCCATGTAGGGAGGCCACCCCCTGCTTACCCCCCAACAAGGGGGCCATCCGCCCCCCTTCTTACCCCTTGACAAGGGGGCCATCTGCTTGCTTACTGCGCTCCACACAACGTACAGGGGGGGATACCACCCCCCTCGCATGCAGGGTAGTTGTGCAAAGATATAACACACACCCAACATTCTTTGACTTGTTTCTTTCTTTCCGCATGAGAGCTTAGTCATCAATCCAGCCCTGCAATGCCCATTGTTTCTCTACACCAAGAAAACTTCTCAGTGCTCACAAAATTTTTCAATGCATCTGCAGTATTCTTCAAAGTGTCCACCTTTACCAGCAACACCTTTTTTTCCTCAACCATATCGCTCACAAAATGATATTGAACATATATGTGCTTTGTCTTTGAATGATAAGCAGGGTTCTTTGCTAAGAAAATTGCACTTTGGCTATCACATTCTATCCTTATAGCTCATTGTACTAACCCCATACTTGAACACAATCTTTGCAACCAAAATGCTTCCTTACTTGCATGAGTGACTTCCATGTATTCTACCTCTATAGTTGAAAGGGCCATTACAAGCTTCAGGTGGCTTCATGTAGATCTCTTCTTTCATATCCCCATCAAGAAATGTTGTCTTCACATCCATTTGTTGTACCTCAAAATGAAAAGCAACGACAACAAATAAAAGTAATCTAATAGGAGCTACCTTGGCAACAGGAGAAAAAATATCACCAAAATCAATTCCCGACACTTGGGAATAACCTTTTCCTACCAACCGAACTTTGTATTTCTCCACCTTGCCTTCTACATTCATCTTCTTCTTAAACACCCATTTTCTGCCAATGGGTTTCCTTCCAGCCGGAAACTCCACCAGATCCCAAGCCTCACTTTTGTGCAAAGGTGCCATTTCATCAACCATGGCTTCTTTCCAGAGTTTTCCATCCTCTGAATCCACTGCTTCCCTCACAATTCTGGGATCATCATCAACAATAGATAAAGAAAAATTTGAACAAAAAGCAAATGGACTATACCTTTCTCGTTATCTTCTTCTTGAACTAATATTCTCATAACTCGAGTTTGTGGCTCTTCATCTTTTGATTCCTCTTCTGTCGTAGAGTCTGATTCTTCTTACTTTAGCTCAAACTCTATCTTCTTAGGTTCCTTTCATAGGAATTCATGTTTAATAACATCTTTCACCTCTCTAAACACCACATTTCGACTGTACACAAACTTCCTTGTTTTTGGGTTCTAAAGCTTATAACCTTTTAAACTATCCTTATACCTAATAAAGATGCACCTTTCAAATTTACTATCCAACTTTGTTCTTTTCTCCTTTGGAACATGTACATATGCATCAGATCCAAATACCCTCAGATGTGAAAGAGAGGGTTTCTTACCAGTTCATACCTCTTGTGGATTTTTATCCTCCAACGTTGATGAAGGTGATTTGTTGACCAAGTAACATGCAGTCTACACCGCCTCAACCCAAAATTCTTGTCCTAACCTGACACCACTGAGCATGCTTCCTTCCTTTTCCATCAACATCCTATTCATTCTTTCTGCAACTCCAATTTGCTGAGGTGTGTATGGAGTAGTATTCTATCGTGCTATACCACACTTCTTATAGAACTCTTCAAACTCCTTGCAAAATTTTTCATCGTTATCTGTCCTCAGCACCTTTATCTTCTTCTCTGTGTGGTTTTCCACCAAAGCCATAAATTCTTTAAACCTATCAAAGACTTTACATTTCTTCCTGAGGAAATATATCAATGTATTCCTTAAGAAGTCATTTGTAAATGATACCTAGTATATAGACTTACCCAGTGATGAAACCGACACAAGTCCAAACACATCACTATGAACAAGCTCTAATCTTTGTTTTCTCCTCTTAGCATCAGAGGGTAAACTCACCCGATTCTTCTTCTTCCCATATACACAATTTTCATAGAAATCAAAATCCAGAGAAAAAATAGACATACCTTCTACCATACCATTACCATGAAGTATTCAAAGGTCCTTCTCTCCAATACGTCCAAGCCTTTGATTCCATAGCATGGTCTTTTCTCCAAAGACCACTAGATTTTATGCTCCACTTTTAGGAACCACAAAACTGTTTCACCTATCAATAACATTGCTACCCTGAAGCTTGTATAGTGTTTCAATCTGAACTCCCCGTATCAATATCAGTGCTCTCTGAACTGTCTTGCAGGTATATTTCTCTAACACTGTTTTTACACCTACATCATCCAACTTGCTTACAAAAATAAGATTTATGGCCAATGCAGGAATATGCAGAACACCCAGAAGTATTCTAATCCTTCCACCTTGCAACTTCAACTTGACTTTTCCACGACCGATGATTCTAGCCTTCCTGTCATCCCCTAAGAAGACATCACCACCATCACATTTCTCATACTCGTAGAACCACTCTCTATGAGGAGTGAATTGAAAGGATGCACCTGAGTCAATCAACCATGCCTCATGATCTACATGTGTACTTGAAGAAAAAGCCAAGTACACATCCCCACCTTCATCTGAGGTGGTTTTCGCCTCTGCAGAAGGAGCATCATCAGATCCCTTTCCTTTCTTAGGATCTTTATATTTTTAGTCCCTTTTTAAGCACCCTTCCTTTCCGCATTTCTAGCACACCTTTACAATTTTTCCTGGAGATTCAGATCTCCCTATGGATTTAGATCTCCCACTCGAGGACTTATTTTTGGTTTTTGTTTTGGGATTGTCCTTGCACAGACAAGACATCACTATTTTGTCCCTCCATATTCTTTTGTCTCATCTCTTCCGATAGCAAGGATGAGACTATTTCATCAAACTACAAGGTAGTTGCATTGCTATCTATTGCAAAAAGAAGACTATCCCACGAATCCAGTAGAGAACACAACAAACTGATGCACTTATCTTCATTTGAAATTTTTAATATCAACAGATAATAACTAACTTACCACAGTATTAAAGGAATTCAGATGCTCTGTCACCAAGTCTCCATCCTTCATTCTCAGGTTATACAATTTTTTCTGTAGGAACAATTTATTCACCAAAGATTCAGATTGGTACAAAGTCCCTAACTTGTCCCACAAAGCCTTCGCCAAAGCTTCCCCTGATACATTCAACAATACTGAAACTGAGACACATAATCGTATTGTGCTTTTTGCCTTCTGATCCAACTTCGCCTAGTCTTCAGCTGAAATTGTTGTTAGTTCAGTACCCGGATCTACTATGATCCACTAATATTTATCCACTAGAAGATCCTCCATCTTGAGTTTCCACAACTCAAAACTCTGACCATTAAATTTCTCAATCTCTATTTTTCCACTACTCATCATCTTCTTTCACCACAAGAATTGATCCCATAGATCTCCCACCGAACAGGGTCTACCACAGGCCCGAGAAAAACCTCTTAGCAGCAAAGGCATCCCCTTGAAGCCAAAATAACTCTGAGACCAAATGTAGGCTTTAACCTTGTACATAAATTACTTGCATACAAATTCTAAAAAACAAAAAATAAACAATGGCAAGAGAATAAATCATAAACATATATACACAAAGATTTTCCTCTGGATTCCAAAACTAAGACTACCATATTGATTTTTCATTATATTCATTTCAATGTTACAATACATATATATACATGCTAAATCATCCATTAACCCTAGATTACAACATAACCATAGTTCCCTTGACCGGATCTACAAAATACCATGGACAAAAAACCATCATGCCCAAAACCATGTGCAAAATCCATGCACATAACCATAGGTAGGTCCACCCACCTAATATAGGGTCCAAAAAAAAAATTCTCAAGGCGCTACCCTGGACCCCATGCTGGGGCGCTACCGCCCCAATGCTTATCCCCCGACAAGGGGGGACAGCCACCCCCACAGGCAAGGGGTAGTCGTGGAAATAATATAACACACACCCAACACTAATATAGGGGCCCCAGGAACCAAGGTGATGACCATAATGATATGGGGTAAAGCTCATGTAGGCTTTTGCCCACATGTTAAATTTGTACGTCCCTGACATATTTTGTATTTTATGGCACTTTCCCTGTTGAGAGTGGCCAAATTATGATTTTTCCTTTTTTTTAGTTGCATCAATCTCTAGGGCATCATTATAAGCTCGACCCAAAGTGTGGAAATGGGGAGGGGAGGCCAACTCCTTGTGGACCAAATGGATAAATGTGGACTTGGATGGGAAATATGGTGAAAGGGATGATAATGAGTGGAAGGGGGTGATGCATATGGTGTTGGGAAGGGGGAGCATGCAACCAAAATTGGGGTTTCCCGTGTAGTGGCACCCCTAAAGCTAGTATCTCTTAAAGGAGATCCCACGGGACTAGGGCACAAGGTTAACCACCAAATTTCTCAAGGGGAAAGGAGTACAAACCAATCCCATTCTTTCCTTTGAATCCCCCCACTAATCCATGTATGGGAGTGTCAATGATAAGTAAAAAAAGATACCGAACCACACAATGAAAATTCATACCTTCATGGTTGGAAGGCTCGCCTTCAAAAGTACGATCATAACAGGTGGGTGAGGAATCATATTGGTTGTCTTAGGCGGTAGAGATAATGACACATCGAGCTATCTGGTGGCTGCAAGGGGTTGTTGGCTCCCAGTTGAGGACCATCTAGGAGAAAATTTTCTCCTATGGGTGTCACCCACAGTTAGTGGGTAACGGGTTACAACTAAATTTCTAGGCAATCTCAACTGTGTTAAATGACATTAGGCTCTATAATAATCTATGACAATATATGATCTAGGAAACCCTTTTGAGAGAAATCCCAAATGGAAGGTGAGGCTACTTTTCTCTCTCTTTCTTTAAATGTAAAACGGTACAAATACAATGGAGTGAGACTTGTGGCATGTGGGCTGCTATAGTACACAATAAACTGATGCACTTATCTTCATTTGAAATTTTTAATATCAACAGATAATAACTAACTTACCACAGTATTAAAGGCATTTAGATGCTCTGTCACCAAGTCTCCATCCTTCATTCTCAGGTTATACAATTTTTTCTGTAGGAACAATTTATTCACCAAAGGTTGAGATTGGTACAAAGTCCCTAACTTGTCCCACAAAGCCTTCGCCAAAGCTTCCCCTGATACATTCAACAATACTGAAACTGAGACACACAATCGTATTGTGCTCTTCGCCTTCCGATCCAATTTTGCCCAGTCTTCAGCTGAAATTGTTGTTAGTTCAGTACCCGGATCTACTACGATCCACTAATCTTTATCCACTAGAAGATCCTCCATCTTGAGTTTCCACAACTCAAAACTCTGACCATTAAATTTCTCAAACTCTATTTTTCCACTACTCATCATCTTCTTTCACCACAAGAATCGATCCCATAGATCTCCCACTGAACAAGGTCTACCACAGGCCCGAGAAAAACCCCTTAGCAGCAAAGGCATCCCCTTGAAGCCAAAATAACTCTAAGACCAAATGTAGGTTTTAACCTTGTACATAAATTACTTGCATACAAATTCTGAAAAACAAAAAATAAACAATGGCAAGAGAATAACGCATAAACATATATACACAAAGATTTTCCTCTGGATTCCAAAACTAAGACTACCATATTGATTTTTCATTATATTCATTTCAATGTTACAATACATATATAGACATGCTAAATCATCCATTAACCCTAGATTACAACATAACCATAGTTCCCTTGACCGGATCTACAAAATACCATGGACAAAAAACCATCATGCCCAAAACCATGTGCAAAATCCATGCACAGAACCATAGGTAGGTCCACCCACCTAATATAGGGTCCAAAAAAAAATTCTCAAGGCGCTGCCCTGGACCCCATGCGAGGGGGCTACCGCCCCAATGCTTATCCCCCGACAAGGGGGGACAGCCACCCCCGCACACGAGGGGTAGCCGTGGAAATAATATAACACACACCCAACACTAATATAGGGGCCCCAGGAACCAAGGTGATGACCATAATGATATGGGGTAAAGCTCATGTAGGCTTTTGCCCACATGTTAAATTTGTATGTCCCTGACTTATTTTGTATTTTATGGCACTTTCCCTATTGAGAGTGGCCAAATTATGATTTTTCCTTTTTTTTAGTTGCATCAATCTCTAGGGCATCATTATAAGCCCGACCCAATGTGTGGAAAAGGGGAGGGGAGGCCAACTCCTTGTGGACCAAATGGATAAATGTGGACTTGGATGGGAAAGATGGTGAAAGGGATGATAATGAGTGGAAGGAGGTGATGCATATGGTGTTGGGAAGGGGGACCATGCAACCAAACTTGGGGTTTCCCATGTAGTGGCACCCCTAAAGCTAGAATCTCTTAAAGGAGATCCTACGGGACTAGGACACAAGGTTAACCACCAAATTTCTCAAGGGGACAGGAGTACAAACCAATCCCATTCTTTCTGTCGAATCCCCCCACTAATCCATGTATGGGAGTGTCAATGATAAGTAAAAAAAGATAGCGAACCACACAATGAAAATTCATACCTTCGTGGTTGGAAGGCCCGCCTTCAAAAGTACGATCATAAAAGATGGGCGAGGAATCATATTGGTTGGCTTAGGCGGTAGAGATAATGACACATCGAGCTATCTGGTGGCTGCAAGGGGTTGTTGGCTCCCAATTGAGGACCATCTAGGAGAAAATTTTCTCCTATGGGTGTCACCCATAGTTAGTGGGTAACGGGTTCCAACTAAATTTCTAGGCAATCTCAACTGTGTTAAATGACATTAGGCTCTATAATAATCTATGACAATATATGATCTAGGAAACCCTTTCGAGAGAAATCCCAAATGGAAGGTGAGGCTACTTTTCTCTCTCTTTCTCTAATGTAAAATGGTGCAAATACAATGGAGTGAGACCTGTGGCATGTGGGCTGCTATAGTACATAAATCCTCTATGTTATTCCCTCTCTCTATCTAGTGTCAGCTACTTTGCTCAACTATGCAACAAAATGCACTAGAATATAATTGCATCTATTTTCCTCCTAGTGGCCCAATTATAACACAACTCAATAGCCAATTAGGGGTTAAATTTGACTCATTCAACCCTCAATAAAAGTTACAACTCAACTCTTCTAGAGCCTTCTTCATCGGGTCCATGTCGATAGCCCATTTTCCATGAGTAAAGAGGTCAACATGACACCTTCTCAAATAATGGTGGTCCAAAATAGAAAGATCAACTTCTCGGTGACATAATGTTTGCATACAAACTCCATTTAAGGTTTTTCATGCTTCATTGGATAAATACATATGTAAAAAAGCGTTAGAGGATCTAGTGCACACAAAAGTTTTTTGGCTCCCAAAAAACTTCAGGAAATGTCTCAAACAACCTCCAAAATGTTTAAAACCTCAATTCACCCAACTAAGGCCCATTACTAAAAAAATCATATAAAAAGATTTCTAAGGCCCATTACTAAAAAAATCATATAAAAAGATTTCTTTGATCTTTTCAATCCGAAACCATCGAGATGAAAAAAAATTAATATAATTATCCAATCAAAATAAAAAAACACAACCCATCATAGAAATTTTGAAATGTACCCAATATTTTAGAATAACACTTTAACATTTACAAAATAATTTATATCACAATTGGGCACTAGTGTTACTTTATTCTAATGGATTGCACTAAACCATTTTGTCCTTATTAACGTCATTATTTTGCTTGTGACGTATATAAATAAAAAAATTAACCTGAGTTAATGCATTTCGTTACAGTAGTTATATTTCAATTGTGCACATAATTTAAGGAAGAAAAAATGGCTACCAATGTCGTGGATAGTCCCTTTTCTGGGATGCAAGTCTTCATTGTAATTATAACTAACAAAGTAGTATTGACTAATATTGTTACAAATTTTTTTTTTTATTTTACAATTAAATCGAAGCCATGGATTCTGCTTCCTTTCAAGAATATATTTCAACCATAAAATATAAATAAACTTGAATGTTGCATTTCAACGTTTGTTTTATATGACGAATGCTACTCGTTAGGCGTGCCTGATACTTCTGGAAGTTGCATGTTGGACCGTTAAGTTTTGTTCTTACGCTTCCAAAGCATGAGGCTTCCATGATTTTTTTACGGAAAAATCTGCGGTTTACTCAATGGTGAGCGGTTGATTACTTTCTACTCTGCATGTCACCCCACATTCCGCATTTCCTATTTCCCAATAAAACATTCTATGCCCACTTGCTCGGAGCAAGATGCTGCAACTTGCTTTCTTCAATTAAACTATCAAACCAAGGCAGTATGAAGTCGAGAGGTCCACATTAATTTAATCCTAGTGTCCACAACTAACTAAATTTGGTCAATGGCGACCATTGTGAATTGACAAATGAAGAAACCACACAAAGATAAAGAATGTAAGACTATCAATATGTGGCTTGAGCGGTGGGAAAGAGGTTTGGGAGCAAAAGCCATTTAAAGATATTTAATCACTCACATTAATATTTTGCGGATAAATATATATATTTAAAAATAACAATATAATTATATTAAAATTTTGGTATTTAATTATTTATTAATATTTGATTGGAAAAATATATAAAAATAATTATTTAAAAAATAAAAAATAATTATATGAATAATTATTTAAAATTTTATTTGAGAAGATTTGGAAAGGAAAATATTTAAAATATCAAATGTTGAGAAAACAAATGTTTTAAAGATTACTTTGAGAAAGAGTTAGAATGATATGTATCAAAGATCATGAACAAAGTTTTGGTACTTAAAGAAGAGTTATGTCAACAAATATGTGAATTAATTATAGGGTGAAGAATTCAAAAGTTTAAAAACTATTATTAAAAAGAAGGTTCTCTTTTTAGAGATAAAGGGGCTTCAAACATGTTTAAAGAAGGGGAGAAGGATAAGGATAAGAAGAAGAGTGTTAATTTAAATTAGAAAAAAAAGGAATATTAAGTTAGGGAAGTATTGTTTGCAAATGAGAATGAAGAGAGTTAAATGAGACATACAAGAAAAATGAGTGTTAGAATTTCAATTGTGCGCTTGAAATCTCTATTAAAGATAGTATTTTAATATGCCAAATACATTCAAAGCTATTATAAAGAATAAAAACATATGGATTTTTCCAAACACATGAATGCCTAGAGAGGTTTTATTGCTCAATTTGTTCTGGTTGTAATACTTTGATACATTATAGTATGTGTCTTTTATTCTTTATTTTTTAATAATAATGAGGCAACTATTTCCCTGATTGCCCAACTTCACTTTCTTGCTAATCAATCAATGAATAACGTCATCCAAACACTCGATAGCTATCCATTGTATATAGGAAGGGTGAGTGGGGGTTGGCCGCTCCGTCAAACGTCAGACCCAATTAACTTGAAGCCCACCGACTATGTGAGTCCCAACTCGACTAACAAGGGGGCTACCATCATTGACTTATTTCCTTCTTGTCACAAAGTATCTTGCCCATTGAGGGACTTGGGGTTGCCACTAAGGAAGACACCAAATTGGTATACAAGATGTCATTTGTTGTGGGACTCCATTCAACAATTTGACTAAACAATTCTAAGGAGCTGTAAATATTCTACCCCTCTAGATTTGAACCTATAACCTCTTACAAATAATTACGTGCTTTTAACCATAAGACTTACCCAATATCAAAACTATTGTGTGAATATTAAAATTTTAATCTATTTGAAATTTCTCTTGATATCATTAATGTAATTAAATATATTTTTATGGAGAATATAATTGAATTTTCAAATATAATAATGAATTTGTAAGATATGTAGTTGAGAAAAAAAGTCATCTAAAAATAAATAAGTAAATACATTAAATATTAGAAAAAACCTACAATAAACTTTATCTAAAAAGATTAAAACACATTAAATATACTAAAACTTATTTAAAAAAAGTAATAAATATAAAAACTTTTAAACGTTAAAAGACCTACAATAAAATTTATCATTAGATAAAACATATAACTATACTCAAAACTTAGTTTAAATAAAAGTGGGT
>APFE031257388.1:119879-132562 GCA_000404065.3 Pinus taeda
ATTTTTGTCTATGGGTTTTGGATAGATGGTGATCCCGTGTTTTGCTAAGGTATTCCTCAATGTAAAGTTACTTATAAATTTACTTATTCAATTCTCTCCCTAGATAGGGGTGATATTTGGAAGTGATGATGATGTAGTCTTGTCAAGGTTACAAAAAAATAAAAAATAAAACTATTTCTATATATTGGACATGATGAAGATGTACTCCTACCAAACTTACAAAAAAAATTAAATAATTTTAAATAAGTAATAAAATTTAAAATATATTACATTTAAAATATAAGAAAAAAAATAAACCTATTATTTGAATTAATTTATTTTATTAAATAATAAAAGAAAACACTATTAATTTATTTTTATTAATAATTAAAAAAACACGATTTTTTATTTTTATTTTTTTAAATAGATATATTATAGCATAACATCTCTGTTATGCTAAACCATAAAGTATTCAGCTACCAGTGATGTAATTACACAACCTGTATTAGTAACAAATATTGAAATGTAAAAACTTTTTAATTGTGTACTCTCTATATATTTGAAATTTTATGGATTCTAGACAAATTAGATTGAAAATATTCAGTTAACACTGATGTAATTACACAACTTGTATTAATAACAAACAATGAAATGTTTTAATTAAAAAAAATACCTTTTAATTGTGTATTCTCTCTCTATATATATATTTGAAAATTTTATGGATTCTAGACAAATTAGATTGAAAATAAATGGGAAATCTTTCCAAAAAGTTGCACTTAAATATTACTAGTCCAAAAAATCAGAAAATATGCCAAAAAAGCTTTCAAAAATGTAGAAATAAATAAAAATTTGAGTCTAACACAAACACATTCTTTCTATATTATAATATGAGTATGATATATGCTCATTTAATACTTAAAATGGAAGTTAACATGTAATAATTATTTAAGCAAAGTCTTTCTGTAGAAATTACATAAGAGAATTTTTTGGCCAACGCATTTCGAACCAACAAGTGTGGTTCATCATGTTTTGAACCAACAAGTGTGGATGATGAACCACACTTGAGAATTTTTTGGCCAACGCATTTCGAACCAACAAGTGTGGTTCATCATGTTTTGAACCAACAAGTGTGGATGATGAACCACACTTGTTGGTTCGAAAGGTGGCTGCCAAAAATTCTCTTATGTAATTTCTACCGAAAGATTTTGCTTAATTCATTATGGATCGCAGAAGCTTGAATACAAAAAATAAATAAAAATAAAAATAAAAATAAAATAAAATAAAATGTAACAATTATGTTACATATAAATCATATACAAGTAGTGATTTTTTGGAAAGTTTTTTCAGTTTATTTTAAGATGTAATTTGTTTAGAATCGTGCAGGGATTCATTGAAATCACAAGTTTGGGATTCATTGAAATCACTAGTTTGATAGGTGAACTCTTCACAATCCAAACTCGTGGGTTTCTTTTTAGGGTGATGAATCCATATATGAAGTAAAAAAACTAGTTTAAACAAAAAAAATCAAGATTTGACTAAATTTTTTTTAGTCGGATAGAAATCCTTAGAAAATTCCAAAAATTTGCACTTAAAGACTACTCCTTTCTTAAAATCACTAGTTTGAGTTGTAAACTCTCCATAATTCAAGTTCCGCAAGGGGTTTTCATGGTGCTGAATCCATATATGCACTCAAAAGCCCATTTTAAACAACAAAAATTAAGATTTCGCTAAAAAAAATTGTGTTATAGCCAAAAGAAATATTTTCCAACCAAAATCTCCAAAATGTAGTATCTTTATATAAAGCTTTTTTAATTATTTTATATATGCTCAAAGTGGATATTGAAATATTTTACATATTGAGATACATTACATTATTAATATATTTTAACAATATTATTTATTAATTCTCTGTTTATTTATTTAATCAAAGCAATATATTTGTATTAATTAAAATAAATGCAAGATTACTAAGTGGTTTGGACTCAAGATGAAGAATGAGAATTGTAACCTCCTCCATGATACTCTCAGTGTTTTTATTTCAGCCAATACCAAAATTCTATATCTATAAGAAAAAAATCAAACATACCTACCAACAAAATACATTTGAAGTACGTGCACTTCTCATTTAACAACATTAGTCTTGAGTTTTTCTGTATTTTGGTCGATGAGGTAGGTTGGACTTGCCATAAGATTCTTCATGGGAGAGATTCAATGTTAATGTGAGAGTTCACCCATAAAAACCCTACCCCTTTTTTGTTGGCCAAGTTATTGACCTCTTTATTAAATCTTCTTAAAACATGAAACAATAAAATTGATTGAAATTTAGTTATCAATTTGTAGATTCAAGACAACATAACAACCAATTATACATCCTTGGACTTGCCATCCATAACTAAAGTTATAATATTATATAAATCTCAATTACAATGATCTGTTTAATTCCTTTACTTTGAGCAATATTTAACCCTTGAAACAAAGCTTAACTTTATGCCCTATTGTTAATAAAATAACCAAACCAACATCAAATATAACCCCTTCCTATAACGATTAAATATAACCCTTCCCATAACCCCTACCCAGCCACCACATTTGTTAATGATATATTAATCGACATTTCACTCTCATTTAACTAATAAAAATATTCTTAAATGCAATGAAATATTTTTTATTATTACCATTATTTTATTATTATTTTTTTTTAAATAGCAAAAAAATTATATCAATATTTTTATCATTGATGGGAAATTACAGCTCTATCTCATATTAAAATGTGAAAATTAGTATAGCAACATCAAATTTATAAATAAATAAATAAAAATTCTGATTTTTACTCTATGCTTTTAGTATATCGACGGGTCAATGGAAAATATATCATAAATATTTTAGTTAAATACGGAAAAGGATTCGAAAGTGCCCCATATAAAACCGTAATCTATTAGAAATTTACTCCCCAACATCTAAAATAATAAGGACATCCACACACTTATATATATTCTCTATGATATTGTTGATTGGAGTTTGGAGAGTCACGCAAGGCACAAGTGGATGGACACACGTTTGTCGTAATGCTTCTGATTTATCCAATTTTATTTGGCGAGGAAAATGCCAGGGTAGTTGCCTATCTTCATTTACATTTCTTGTGTAAGCCGGAAAAGCTGAATTATTTCATTTTAATCGTAGGACGACGCGGTTTCAGAATTAGGTTTCTAAATCTAGGGTCTCCTATTCTTAGGGTCACCAATAATTCTCATAGTTGAGCTAAATATAGACTATTCCGGTATAGACCAACCTTGTGGCGCCGCGTGGAAACGTGAATGAACCGGCCGAGTTGCGGGAGAACCGGCACCGCCCTTCCGGCGGGAGACACCGACCGACAGCTCGGGACCACTGCCGGGGAACTGGTGGCAACCCTCTGACGATTGGGCGGTGCCTGTTCGGACCAATAACACACTTGACCTTTACTTCCTTTTGCATGGCAAATATTATGTACAGATGACGTAATTTGAAGGCTCCCCGTTAACAAAACCAAAAGAGGGATAAGGTGTGAACTTTTTATTCGTTGAAGAACCGCCTACAAGGAAGCAATCTGTTTAAGCCCGAGGAGATCGAGATCGATACCTGTTACTGTAAAATTGTGATCTCGCGATGGAGACTTTTAACAGCAAATATTTGGTCAATAAATTTTACGGTGTTTTGACTTGGCTTTCCTTCGCAGGGGGAGGAGGAAGTGGGCACGTCTGAGCTTTCTAATTCCAGGGCTACAGCAAGCAAGGACATGCCGTCAGCATGGGTCCCATCATTACCACGCCTGCCATGGCTTACGCCCTTTCTCTCTCAGTCTGTCTCGACTGTTTGCCTATAAAATTCGACACCCATTCCATATTTACAGCAATGGACAGCAGTTGGAAGGGTGGAAGGAACAAAGTGAGAGTGAGTTCGCTTAGGGCGTGATTTTCCTGTAGAAACCTGCCCTGCCTTTAGCAGACATATACTAGCCGATCCTGTTCCACACAGACATATTTCGACTGTAATCGATGCATTTGTTCGTTCCAATAACCCATCGAGATCCATTCATTGCGCTGTCCAAGTTTATTGTTCAAACAAATTAACGTTCGGTGTAGGGGGGTTATATAGGGGTAGGGTTGTTCTTATATCCCTCTCTCAGTGCAGGACAGACGGTCCGGCAAAAGCTTTGGTGCTGTTGCTTGCCAGTTGTCGAAATTGGCTGCATTATCCCGCTGTCAATATAAAGATCTGCCTTGCCTTTTGGAAAATTGCGCAAGCGCTCTGCTTTGTTGTATTCTCTCCGTTCTTTTGCCTTTGACATGTCATTTCTGCGCTCTTAATTAGCCACGCCATATCGACCCTGTAGCGGAGATAAGATTTTTTCGATAAGAGTTGGAGTGGAACTCACCCCATTCCACATCACCACCACCAAGAAGTTGTCGCCCAGATTGTTCGTGATTTTTTGCTTTGTTATTGGTAACACACCCTCTCCTTTGTCTCTCTGTATAGCAACCGACGATGCCGGAAGCTCGGATGAGTATGGAAAACAGAGCCAATGATCTAGACAAGAAAGCTCTCGAATTCATCGAGAACGTCACCAGAAACGCCGACGAGGTGCAGGCTCAGGTCCTCGCGGCAATCTTAACGAGAAATGCCGATACCGAATATCTGAAGAAATACGGCCTCAACGGACGAACTGATAGAGCAACTTTCAAAAAATGTTTACCCGTTATCACATATGATGATCTCAAGTCTGAGATTCATCGTATTGCTAACGGAGACACTTCTCCCATCCTTTCTGCGCATCCAGTTTCGGAATTCCTCACGAGGTAACGAATTTTACCTCAGCTTTTTGGCGTAATTTCCATTCTAACGTCTAACACGGCAGGCTAAGATTATTGACCTTTTTCATTGTTGGGGTACTTATCATATTTC
Source organism: Pinus taeda (assembly GCA_000404065.3). NCBI lineage: Eukaryota > Viridiplantae > Streptophyta > Pinopsida > Pinales > Pinaceae > Pinus > Pinus taeda. The sequence goes on from APFE031257388.1 coordinate 124,800, forward strand.
TCATTACCGATAGGTTGCATGAGAATGTTTATTTTATTTTGTTGCACGGATTTCTGGTCACACAGAACTGTTATATCTAATTGTGTGGCGAATTTGGTACAGTTCCGGAACCTCTGCTGGTGAGCGGAAACTGATGCCCACTATCCAAGAGGAATTGGAGAGGAAAACTCATCTGTATAGTCTTCTCATGCCCGTCATGAATCAGTAAGTCTTTATTCTCTTGAATAACGCTAGATTCTTATATGGTGTCATCACGAACCTGTAATATTCTTCCGGGTAAACTGTATATTTTATCAGGAGTGTGAAGGGTTAACTCAACAATTTATCAAACAAAAATACAAAGTTTACCTAAAAATTTCAAGAACAATATGTTACTGATTGTGGAAATTTTCATGCACAATATTCCTCCTGTTCATGTTTCAGACATTGTCATCGTTGTCCCTGTGACAATATTGAATAGTTTTAACTGCTGGAGATGCAGATACATGCAAGGACTTGACAAGGGAAAGGGAATGTATTTTTTCTTCATAAAATCGGAGGCGAAGACTCCAGGAGGGTTGCTAGCACGTCCCGTTCTGACAAGCTACTACAAGAGCCGCTACTTCAAGGAGAGGCCTTATGACCCTTACAATGTTTACACCAGTCCAAACGCGACAGTCCTCTGTCCGGATGCTTACCAGAGCATGTACTCTCAACTTCTATGCGGCCTCCTTCAAAACAACGAAGTCTTGAGGATGGGAGCCGTTTTCGCTTCTGGGTTCATCAGAGCCATACGGTTCCTGGAAGTGCACTGGAAACAATTTTGCCTGGACATAAAAACCGGAAGTCTCAACAGAGAGGTGACTGATTCGTCGGTCAGAGATGCAGTCGGGGAGCTTCTGCACCCTAATCCAGAGTTGGCTGATTTTGTTGAAAGGCAATGTTCAGTCCAATCTTGGCAAGGAATTATAACTCGCCTGTGGCCTAACACTAGGTACATCGATGTGATTGTGACTGGTGCAATGGCTCAATATATTTCTACTTTGGATTACTACAGCGGTGGGCTACCCCTGGTATGCACCATGTACGCTTCCTCCGAATGCTACTTTGGACTTAACCTGAAACCTCTTTGCAAGCCTTCAGAAGTGTCATACACTTTACTCCCAAACATGGCCTATTTTGAGTTCCTTCCTGTTCACCGCAAACAAGAAGAAGCTGGTGTGACTCTGGAATCGCCAGCGATCCCAAAAACACTGGATGAGAAAGAGCGACAAGAGTTGGTTGAACTTGTTGACGTGAAACTTGGTCAAGAATACGAGCTTGTCGTCACCACCTACGCAGGTACTACATGAACACATAATTTTCCATTAAATATTTGTTTGTGTATATGGTCTCAATGTTTATTACAAGGGCTTCTGCAGGTTTGAATCGTTATAGAGTGGGGGATGTGTTGCGTGTGGCTGGCTTCCACAACGCTGCTCCTCAATTCCATTTTGTATGCAGACAGAATGTTGTGCTGAGTATCGACTCAGACAAAACGGACGAAGAAGAGCTTCACAGTGCGGTTGAGAATTCTGTTAAGCATCTACAGCCTTTCGACGCCCAATTGATCGAGTATACAAGTTATGCCGACACGTCTACAATACCTGGTCACTACGTGCTGTACTGGGAACTTCGCTTCAACAGCAAAGCAGACGCAGTCGCAGTTCCTTCCTCAGTTTTCGAAGATTGCTGTCTCACTGTCGAAGAATCCCTGAATACTGTCTATCGCCAAGGGAGAGCGTCAGATAATTCCATCGGTCCTCTAGAAATTAGGGTAGTTGAAAAGGGAACGTTCGACCAATTGATGGATTATGCTCTCAGCCGAGGGGCATCCATCAATCAATACAAAGCTCCCCGATGCATTAAATTCACCCCAATTGTTGAACTGCTAAACTCCAGGGTCGTGCATTCCTATTTCAGCCCACAGACCCCGCAATGGGCTCCTGGTTGCAGGAAATGGGCATTGACATAACATATAATGTAATTACAAATGTTGTGGCTCTCTATTATGCTTTAGGAGTGGCTTGTGTCAGTTTCGCTAGACTAGGGAGAAGTATCATCTTCTGGTGATAGAAGAAAGACACGCGTCCATACAATTGTCATTCAATTTTGTGTAAATATAAAATTACACGAAATGTTTTCTAAGGTTTTTATATTCATTTTCTGGTCAAGACATGCATCCCACGTACCAATTTTGCTTCCCTGTTACACGATATGTTTTACAAGGTATTTATCTTCATCCTCTGGTCAAAGACCTGTATCCCACGTACCAATTTTGCTTCTCTGTTACACGATATGTTTTATGAGGTATTTATCTTCATCCTCTGGTCAGAGACCTGCATCCCACGTCCCAATCTTGCTTCGCCGTTATTTTCGGTTTGGAACATTTTTCAAAATCGTCTTTTTGACCTGTAATGCAAAACTTAACGGTACTGTGCACCAACCTTTGAATTTCTCGATGTGAAGCCACCATTTTCTGCCGACCATCACCTAGCAATTACTTGTACGACCCTTACGACGACCTTTCTTCCACGTTTTACACTCTGGGGACATCTTTTTCATATAGTAGTAGCTAGGACGTGGACATTAGAACTCTGATGTAAACCGCATACCCTCTGGCACACGAAATATCTATCACCCTTACCGGCTCCCTCTCACATAATCTTGAATCACATCTCACCCCTACCGGACCCCTCTCACGCAATCTCGAAACACATCTCCTTATGGAATTATTACCAAATCATTTATGAAATAAAAGTTAGGTGAAATTTAGGTCGGGGAAGCTTTGGTTTGATTAAAAGAACAATCTATCTATGAAATTTCCACAAAATCTTTATAAACACTATTAAAAAAATTCTGACAACCAAGCCTTAACTTTTTTTAATGAAAACATATAAAGACAAATTTATATACAACCCTTATGACTAGCTTTCTTCGAATTTTACATACTAATACCACATTTTTCTCCCACTAGTAAGTAGACCGTAGGCCTTTGATGTAAACCATATGCCCACTCCATACGCAATACCAATCTGCCGGACAGCTATCTCGAACTTTTTCCCACTCTACTTAAATCACGTCTCCGTATGTAAATATCAAACCATTTAACAAATTGAATATTATCACTTAGTCCTTCTGGCTATGTGTGCTCCACTCATGCATGTAATTTAGTAATGATAAATGAATCGCAAATGTAATAGGACATGCCCTTAAGGGCCTTCTTGTCTAACATGGATACGATAAGATACGATAAGATACGTGTTGGATACGTGTCTGGCTTTCGTCAAGGATGTGTACTATGCATAGGGTATACGTCAAATAAGCATCTCACACATGTTTTAATTGTGTTTTTATTTCAAAACACGTATCAACTAAAACTGGATGTGTACGTAACTTGAAAAAAAGTGGGGTGTCTTTTATTTTTTCACAATATTCTTTTACGATTTGGAGTTTTAAGATGGGCTGGTGTGTACTATGTAGTTAAAGGGGTTACTGGAGATACCAGGGATTCTAACTGGTTAGTAAGTGGATTTGTGAACTAGATTTATTGGATTTTTTAATCATAGCTGGCCGTAAGGCTCCTCATTCAAGTTATTTCATCCTCATGTTCCGAGAGGAATGGGAAAATATATGAGAATTTGTATATTTTAAAGAACTAGCTTTAGCGCTAAGGGTGGAGAGTGTAATGCATGTACACTAATTTCTATCTATCTTATCACATGTGGATGGAAGGGTGGTGAACATAAATATAAAGATGTTGGGCATGTTTTCTAAGGATACAGTTTGGACAACGATATTGAGTTGATATTAGCTAATTTGGATCTTAATGATCTAGTGCTAAGTTCAGTTAATTTTGATGATGACGATCTTCTTGAGGGGTCATGTTCTACACAAAAAATATACAAATTGGATTGGATATAGAAGAGAAGGAAATAGGAGAGAGCAGTGGCAACAATGTTACATTTGATTATTCTAACATGGAGGAGGACTATTAATAATCACTAGCTATGAGATTCTTCCATCCACGGTTTTAGAAACTCTATTTTGTATTTTCCATTAGCATTCCAACCTATGGTAGTAGTGACTTAATGTTTATGCAATACATTTTGATTTCAATTGCTTGATGCGCAAAGTGTAGTACATGTTTCTAATTTCTTGTGTATATTTCATTTGATCCACATTGATGGGACCCAGCGCACGCTGTCGTTATTTTAGCACTTTAATAAGTCCACTTGGATGCCTACGTGTTCGTCTACAGTGTTGTTTGTTCCCGCGCTCACTATGTGGTAGCTGAGAATTTAATGGTTGGAGTTAATGCTCAGTCCTTCGCCTCGGTGTCCGATAATATCCTAACCCTAACTCAACTTCTCGATTGTTCGGTCATTTCCGGTTTTCGCTTGGAGGGTTTTGTAGCTCTGCGCAATGAGACATTCTCTGTGGTATTATTCTGACCTTCCCTGGTTCTGTAATGTGGCTTGACGGTTATGAGTCGTCTTTGCTCTCGTTCTGGTTGTGGGCGGAGGATTCTTTGGTGTGTTTAACTGGTTATTCTCTTCGGCACTTTGACTGTATTCGACTCTGGCTGCTCGCTGTAACTCTGGGTAAGTTTCTGTTTGTTTGGTTACTCTGTTTGAAGGAATGCATCCAAGTTCTGACACCGGTCCTGTTTGCTGTGTTAATTTGTTGTTTCATTCCTGGGTTTCGACTGATGTCTGCTCCATCTCTATGTCTACAATCATGCTTCTGGTCTGGTTCTCGTATGTGTTTGGCAACGAATTTTGGGTTTCAAATGATGGTGTTGTTCTGCCGTTCGAATAGGGTCGATGGCAACGAGTGGACAAATGCTGCTACAGGTATACTCTCGTTCTTTGCTTCAATCTCTGTTCTTCTTCGTTCTGGGTCTAACCCGTCTGCTCCTTTGGTCTATAGCTTGCTGTGGCGGCTCTGGTCTCGACTTGGTGGTCGCTCCTCTCACGGTCTCCAGGTAAGATTCTCTTCCCATTATGCCTGTTTTTATTTGGTTGGTTTTATACCTCGGGTTGAGGGTTTCGCTTCCTGTACATGACAAACCCTAACCTGTTGTCTGTGGTTTGGTTGCAGGTCTCTTGCAGTGGCCTGGAGGGTGTACATTTTGGTCTTCGGCAACGTTTGATGGCTTAAAAGTCTTGGGTAGGCCTGGAACCTGTCTTGTTAACCTGATTCGAGGTCTTTGTTGCGCATATGATATGCCTGTTAGTTTATTGGTTGAGTCTGGTAGTTTGTATGCCTATTATTACTTGTGTGAGATGTATGCACATCTACGACACGGCTTCCACAGTTCTGGCTTTAGATTAGTAGCCAAACCCTTACGAGGGTTTCGTCTTCTGTTAGTTCGTAATCAAACCCTAATGAGGGTTTCGTCTTCTCGTGGTCTGTCTGTAATGGTTGATTGAAACTCTGTTCTGGTTTCGATGGCGACAATTTATGTAACCCTTAAGGGACTTTTACTGTTCGGTTGCTTTTGGCTGTGTAATATTATTAATACTGCAATGTAACTGTGTTTTTAATGAAATATAAAAGGAGATATTCGATATGTACCTGTAACCTTCGATTTCTGTTATGCTTCGCCGCTGGTATTTGATTCTTGTACTGGGTTATTAGCTTGTGTGCTGATATCAACTTGTAACCGCGATTCTTAGATTGTACTCCTGTTTGCTTGTTGACAGTGATTTCGAATTTCACTTTGTTACATTTAATTTACAGTAATATGAAATAATAGTAATCGTGTGTGGGAGATCAATTCAACAACTTAGAAAAATGATTGATGGACAGTTTCTTTAGGTACTTAGAATGCTCTGATAGTTTATTCTTCAACTTCTCAATTCTTATTCTACTTGAACCAAAAAGGACCCTTTCTTTACATAGATGCCTTGCTTTTATAGCCTCTTTGTATAGTTAAGGCTTGCAGTTTGTCTCTGTCTGTTACAAAAGCAGTTACATGTTTCTGTTCCTACTTGTAACTGTAACTGTTCAGATAATTAAAGATTTATAAAAGCAATCAATAGTTATTTTCCTAACTCACATAAACTACCCTTCACTTGGCAATGAAACTAACCAATAAACTTAACTGGAAAGTAAATCATCTAACTGTTTCTGACTTGTAAAATAAAATAAAAAGAAAAATTATTTCCAGCAGAATCTGACAATTCGGTGTCCCGCTCGTGAACCTATTTGGGGTCTTTCTGCTTCATCACTGTGAGCTGGATGCTCCTGCATCAGGCTCCCGGGGTGAGAAAAGATCATGACTCCTGTTCATGAGTTCTTCCACTGTTGTCCCTATTCGTTCAATCTGCCTGGCGTCAAGCCATGAGCTGTCCTCTATTGGACGGTTCTTCCACTTGACCAGGTACTGAAAATAATTTTTCTGCCGAGTACGTCTAACTACCTGAGTTTCGAGGATGCCTTCGATCTCAAGGGGTTGGACATAATGCATCTGTTTCTTCCAACTGTCTCTGTCTTCCTGGGTGTTCCGCGTGGATTGTCCGGGTTCATCCGTCTTTTCTTCCAATAGTTCGCCTGAATATGGAAACAAATCTGCCACATTGAAAATAGGTGATATGCCTACTCCAGGTGGTAGCTGGATTTCGTAGGCATTCGCTGAAAACTTCCGCAAGATTTTGCAAGGTCCTATTTTCTTGTATTTTAATTTATTATACGTACCTTTAGGAAACCACTCCTTGCGTAAGTGTACCAGAACATCATCCCCTACCTCAAAATGGATTTCTCGCCTCCTCAGATCTGCGTGTTCCTTATACTTCAAGCTGCTGTCCTGTAACTTTGCCTTGACCTGTTCATGCAAATCCCGCATAGAATTCGCAAAATCTTCGCCATCCGCACTCCACCGTTCCTGTAAACCAAGATCCCGAAGCTCATGCACTCCTCGAGGGTGCATACCATAAAGAATCTGGAAGGGACTGAGACCCATGCTACGATTTGGCGAATTGTTGTAAGCAAACTCTGCTTGTGCCAGCACTCGGTCCCACATTCTAGAATTTTCTCCGACTAAGCTGCGTAACAGATTTCCTAGGCTTCTGTTCACAACTTCTGTTTGCCCATCGGTCTGCGGATGGTAAGCAGAACTGTAGCTTGGGTATTCATTTTCTTCCATAAGGTCCGCCAAAAATGTCCAGTGAACTTTACATCTCTGTCTGATAGGATGGTTGTGGGTAACCTGTGTAATCGGACAATCTCGTTAAAAAACAAGTGAGCCACATAAGTAGCATCACTAGTTTTCCGACAAGGTACAAAATGTGCCATTTTCGAGAAACGATCTACCACTACCATTACCGAATCATACCCTTTCTGTGTCTTCGGCAATTCCAGTACAAAATCTAAACTCACAGAATCCCAAGGCCTGCCTGGAATAGGTAATGGCGTGTACAATCCTGTGTTCTGGTTGTGTCCTTTTGCTAGTTGACACACTTTACACTTAGTCACAAAACGTTGTACGTCCCGTCTCATTTTCGGCCAAAAGTAAAAGTGACTAAGTTGTTCCAAAGTCTTGTCAATCCCAAAATGTCCAGCCAATCCCCCACTTTGTTTTTCTCGAATGATATTCTCCCTCATAGAACAGCTGGGGATACACAGTTGTCCTCCCTTGAAAAGTAATTTCTCTTGTATATTATAGTCCAACCAAGGACTGTTTCCTCTTATTAAAGGATTATGGCACGCTTCGTAAGCTTCCCTAAAATCTGGGTCTGTCT
>APFE031257390.1:0-51006 GCA_000404065.3 Pinus taeda
ATAGGAAACCCTTGTTTCCTTGTGATTTGATGTTCATCCCTTAGTTATGGCATCTTGGAGTGAGTCTTGGAAGGAGATATGCTAGAGGCTTGAGGTGGGATGGATCCAGAAGGAGGCTGAGCTTTGAGCCTACAGAGGTTGCTTAGGTGATATTGCTCTTTTTGTACTTTCTATTTGTCTAATAAAGAAACACGTCTTGGTTCTTGATATGCTTCTTCTTTATGTTAATGATGTTCATGTTTGAATTTCATGTATGAATGGATGTCTAAAAGTTCATAACTAACTCCTTTCTTGTATAACATAAAGATGATTTTTGTATAAATCTTTGTCCATATACTGTTGCATTCTTTGTAATTGTTGGTTTTGCAGGGCAAAGGAGCGAAAGGGACGTGAAGAAGGGTTTGGACCCTTGAGGAACTACCCGAACGTAGGACCTGAGGTACATCCTTCTTACCTTGGAATTAGCTTTTGCTAGCATAATGGCTGTGTGTGTGCATGTTTCTTTGTTTAGACAACTTTTAGTCTACTAGGGTTCCACCCAAAAGCCCTAGGGGATAAAATCCCTCAACATGAAGTGCTGAAGAGGTCACAGGAGATGAAGTCCTCCCAAGCAATGCCCTGCAATCCCAACTGATGGTCCACCAAAATCCGGATAAGAGAAAAGTGATAAACGCTGTTAAGTTGCTGTTGAGGGGTCTTATGCTGCATGAAGGTGTTCATCCTCTCTATGTTCCTACAAATGAAAAATGGGAGGTTCATCATCCACACCCTCGTGAAATGCATGAGCAACCTGATGTGGTAGGCATATAGACGAGAGAACCTCCCCTCACAGCTGAAGTATTTCATGATCAATTTCATGAGTGGAGAATACTCATCTTTCAAATATCTGAATGGAAAGACTCTTGTGAGCTACCTCAAGAATCTGACCTTAATGTAAGGCTCATAGTGTTGCCTATCCACCTTGTTTTTCTTATGCCATTGTTCTCCAACTTTCGGTGTGCCGGTTGCCACTGATATAGTTTCGAGTGTCAATGTGAAGGTGACCCCAGCCAAGATAGATTGACATCCATGTAGGTGAAGCACAAAAAAGACAAGACAACTCATGATGAACTCTAACATTAGCCACCCTTTGACAAAATTCAAAACATGATAGATGCTGGAAACATGACATGGCAACAGGGCAGGCCTACAATTCAGTGAGGGTAGTTGGCTCATCCATAACATGTTTGCCACTCTTGTGATGTCTCTTGGGAGCCTGTTCTTCCGAGGATGAATCACTTTGTGTCTCCATCTCATACTCTGATGAATGCTCAGATGCCATGATTGCTGTGTGTACTGTACTTGGGCTTCCCTTTGATGATGGTGTGAAGCTAGGTGTTGTTGTGATATCTGCCACCAAGAAGAACAATGAAAAAGGGGAGTATTAGGAGGGGAGTAATATGTTAGGAATAGGGATTATGGGGAGAAGTTTGTTTAGGGATATGTAGGGGGTTTGCGTATTTGATAGGGTAGGGTTTTGGTTTTTTGACAAGGTAGGGTTTTAGGGTGTTATGTTGACAAGCAAGAGGAGGGGATAGGGAATAGGGTTTGGTAGTGTTTTAGGGTAGGGATGATAGAAAAAAATAGAAAGGGGGGATAGGGAAAAATGGAAAGCAAGGGAAAAATGAGGAGTGAAAATGGAACCTTGGAACTAACACCACAATTTTGCAACCCTAGCCACCATAGTTTTGATGTTTTTTGAGTGGTTGGTTTTATGAGTTTTGTGGCAATTAAACATAGCCAAGAACCACCATATCATTCATAAAATTTTATGAGAAAGCCGTGATATAGAGCCTACCTGTCAATTTGAGGGTCTTTACAAGAAATTTGAGGAAATTTGGCACGATTTCGGCCCTTTGTGGGTGTGTGCTACCCCCTGTGTGTGTGCCGCACCCCTCTGTGTATGCACCATGCCCTGGAAACTCCAACTTCACTCCAAACACGTACTTTGCCTCTAAAACACCTTGCTATGTTTCTCAATAACCTTGATTAGCACAATGACTTCGATTTTGGTGGAAACTTGTATATAAGGGCTTTGAAGTCATGCATTTAATTTTTTCCTCTTCAAAAATCCATTTTGCCGATGTTGTGTTTTGACACCTTTTCACTGACTTAAAGAAATACTGAATTTCACTTTTCCCTTTGAAATTTTAGCTCAAATGATGAAATTTTCGGCGCTCTTTGCAGGGCTTGCATGATAGGGAATTTGGCCACGGAAACCATGACTGCACCTGAAGAAATCAACTGATGACTTTTTTGCAAATTTATCACAAATGACACTGTTTGACTTTTCTTCAAAATAGATTTTTGAAGAGCAGTCAAAGTCTATCAACATGACAATGAAACTTTCTGAATTATAACTTTGTGAGGGCCTCACTCTAGCCTGCATGGCTTTATTGAATATGTTTAAAGACCAAATTGATTTAATCCCTAGACCTAATGATTGAAAATAACTTTTGTCCATTAAAGGACTAGACCTAGACTGTCATGGACTTTAGTGATCATTGACAAAAGACCTAAGCCAACAGGAGCCAGACATGAGGGGAAATGACTAGCATGACCTTTTCCATCAGATTATGGCATGATCCTAGTGGAATGCAGTTGAGTGAATGGAGCGAGACTCCTAAAAATGAAATGCATAAAGAGTTTTGATCTCTGACGGAGGACTGACCAGACCGACTCTAACAATTATAACAGTTAGTTATCTTCACATAAATAGATACCTTATATTATATTCACTTACTTAGAACATTTATATAAGTTCGTGAAGTAAATAAATAGTAAACTTGCAATTCATACCCAATATACTTCAATGCATAGAACAGGAAAAGATACTCATAAATATGGTAAAACTTCTCTTTATTAATGCTTCAAATGTTTATCGGCTCAACCTGCACTGCGCACTCAATTGGAGGGGTCTATGCACTCAGCTGCAGAGCCATCTCCTACTCTACGACCCAAAGGCACAACTCTAAACTTTGACTCAATGCTTCATGGAATGATTTCCTTCTATCCTTGTCCAAATGTCTCTTTACACTTAGAGTCTCACTATATTTATACAATCCCATGGTCCACGAACCATGGGTAGATCTCTCAAATTGACACTATATTTAGAAAAGTAAGGGCAGAAAATCCTATGACTCTATTACAACTTCGTGCTCCGCGCCCATAAATCGCGGAGTGTTTACAATGGACTTAGTCAAAAACTTGGGATTTAAGCCCCAAAACTTACCTTGGGGGGATCCCATGCCCAATAGGCCCATAACACAAACATCGTGACTCATCCTCGAGTCACTCTCTCAGTGCAGAGATCTTCACACGAAGACCTCCCAACTCTGCTTGGACTACTACAAGTTTAGAAACACACTGAGCGACTGCCTACTATATCTCTTGTATGCATTGTTCCGAGACTGCAGTGTCAAAAGTGCTCCCCTGTTTCTGTTCCTGCATCCCTTCCATCTGTGTGATCTTGCCTTCAATTGTTACTGTGATTACAAAGGCCTCATCAATCCAAGGCTGAACACACCTTCAAAATTTCTTCTTTGTGTTGCACTGTGTCTACTTACTCTTTAAGTGCTTTAACCCGTTGCATTTGCATGAGCTTTTGAGTGAGGGCCACTGTCTGCGTGTGTCTCCCCAAAACCCATTGTGAACTAGATTAACAATGGAGGAAAAAGGGAAAATGGTTAACCTGGAAATTGATGAGGAGGAAGAAGACTTAGAGGATATCATAATTGAAGAGGATGAGGATGAGGGCATGGAGGAAGAAACCGAGGGCGCAGTCCCTCTAGCTAAGCTTCCAGAGTATGGCCCTCCGCAGAAGGAGAAGGAAAAGGTCATGCAGAAGTACCACGTGGACGAAGTGCCCATGTTAGTGGTGGAACTTTCTGAAAAGTGCGCAGAAGGGGTTCAGCTTAATTGGTTCGAATTTTTGTGCAAGGAGTTCATGGAGAATTGCTGCGAGACACAGGAACAAGGAAAAGCTTTCCACTATGCATGGCTTCTGTTGTCCATAGTGCTGGTGGCTGGGGAATTGCCAGAGGACAACCGGTTCCCCACAATTGCAAGGGATCTCTCGGAAGCCGCGAAGTATGCTTTGTTCTGGGCCACTAAGGATGTGAACTGGATCCGCGATAGTAAAATATTCTAGGTGTTCATGGAGATAAACATCAGAATGGGGATTAACGGCAAGCCATGATTATCACCCATTGTCTACAACAACCTACAAAGTTTCACAAAGTTTAAAGCGGACTTTCATCACGTCTACCTCAGGGTACACAAGGACCCTACAAATAAGTGGAACGAACTTCCTTATATAGCCATAGATGATGTGATCTTCGACGTACTTGAGATGTGGCTTCCAGAGTGGCATGCTCCAGACATCTCTATACTGGAAGAGTCTGTTGTGCAGAAAAAGAACGAGGAGGAAAAACTGCACATGGCGTAGTTGGCAGAAAAGAGAAGGAAAGAAGCAGCAACAACAAAGGTGCAGGAGATGCAGGACGCTGTGCAGAGAGTAGCAGAATAGAAAAAGGTTGTAGCAGTAGCATAGAAGGCTACAGAGAAGGAGTATGAGGGCCAGAAGTTGCCTTCACCTGAGTAGGAGAAAAATATGGAAACAGAAGTAGAGGAGGGTGGCGCAGACTCCCAAGCAGCGTCAACACAATTGAAGTGCTAGCGCCTAGGCGAGTCGATGGGGCCATGCAAGAAGGCAAAAGTTTCTAAGCTATCTATCAACTTGATCACCCTTACTGAGGGTGATTTGTATGCTATAGGAGAGATGGTGTGCGACGTCATCACAGAGGCATCTAGAACTTTGCAAAGGAGAATCAGATTGTGTTGGGGGCCCTCTAAGCACAGTTTCAGGACTTGCAGCTACACGCTTCTTAGGCTGGTACCCTCTTCACCAGCCTCATAATAGGAACAACCATAGTTGAGGAAATGTTGTGCACTTGTACAACCAACACAATAGTGCTACCAGAAGGGGCACTGGGTACAACAAATGAGGTCGACCGACCTACGGTTAGTACATTGAAGGGCATAGGGATCAACATGGAGGCGCTCCCTCAGGAGACACTCTATGTTCTGTAGGATGGGATTACTGCAGAACTGTGGGCTAGGGAGAGCTGCACACTGTAGGTGTTGAGTGAACAGAAGATCAACATGGAGCAGTTGAGCTTGCACTGTGACGAGGTCGTGTCTTAGAACAAGTAGATGGTACAGGTAATTGAAGAAGCTTACCAGATGGTCACTGAGCTGGTAATCCCAACAGAAGCACCAACAGAGGCATGCAACTAGAGATTAGAAGTAGGGGTGCACAAAGTGTGAAAATAAATGGCTAAGGTTCAGTTGGATCTGAAATTTTAGATTGCAGAGCTATGTTTGAAGGCACAACCTTCAACTCCTCCAGATGTAAGGTAACAGTGCACCAGCGCCATCACATCAGGGATAGAGGAGATCAACAGTGTAGTAAGGTACTGCACCAGAATGTTGGAAGAATCATTTGAGGTTCTCACAAATATGCAAGAGGACCTGAACATACAATGCTTAGAAGAAAAGGTGTGTGAGCTACAACAACAGTATGGCAACGTCAAATGGATCGCACAGATGGTGGCCCTCACTTAGAGGCTCGCGTGAATGCAATAGGCTAAAGCACTTAAAGAGCAAGTAGATGCAGCGCGACATAAAGAAGCAGTTTTGAAGGCTCATGTTCAACCTTGCATTGATGAGGCCTTCGTAATCACAACAACAATTGAAGGCAAGCTCACGTAGATGTAGGGGACGTAGGAATAGATACAAGGGAGAAGTTCTAAGATCGTGGTCTCGGAACAACGCATATAAGAGATACAATAGGTATCCGCTCAGTGCACTGCTGACCTTGTAGTAGTTCAAGCAAAGTTGGGAGCTCTCAACGCGAAGATCTCTGCACTGACAAAGTGACTCGAGGGTGAGTCATGATGTTTATGTTAGGGGCCTGTTCGGCATGGGATCCCCCAACACAAGTTTTGGGGCTTAAAGCCTAGGTTTTTGACTAAGTCCATTGTAAAGACTTCGTAATTTATGGGTATGGAACGTGAAGTTGTAATAAAGTCATAAGGTTGTCCGCCCTTAATTTTGTAAATATAGTGTCAATTTGAGAGATCTACCCATGGTCCGCAGACCATGGGATTGTATAAATAGAGTGAGGCTCTAAGTGTAAAGAGACATTTGAAAAATGATAAAATGAAATCAATCCATGAAGCATTGAGTTGAAGTGTAGAGCTATGTCTTTGGGTCATAGAGTAGGAGAAGGCTCTATAGTTGAGTTTCTAGAGGCCTAGTAGTCTGCAGCTGAGTGCGCAGACCCTGCAGCTGAGTGCGCAGGGTAGGTTGATTCTATAACCATTGGAAGCATTAATAAAGAGAAATTTTACCATATTTCTATGCATCTTTTCCTATTTTATGCATTGAAGTATAATGGGTATGAATTGCAAGTTTATTGTTTGTTTACTGTGCGAACTTATATAAATGTGCTGAGTAAGTGAATATAATATAAGGTATCTGTTTATGTGAAGATAAGTAACTATTATAAGAAGATAAGTAAGATCCATGTTGTTACTTGGGGAAATAGTGTAGATCGATGCTCTAGCAGCGCAAAAGCCCCATATCCCTTGGTTAAGGCTGTGCGAAGGCAAATATAACGGGGCGTGAAGGCCCCGCAGGTTAGGGAAGTGTGTGAAGTAACCTACTTGAAGGTAGTCATAGTTGGACTAAACCAAGCCCTGAAACATCTCAAGGGTGCAGAAACTTGGTTCCAACGTCCCCCCATACTGCTTCCGATGAGATCTCAGTCCGTGCTCCACAGACTATTGCTGAAAGGGCCAATAGTACAGGGATTGTTCTGGATAATTAACTTTGAACCCGGGTCAGGTCCCAGCGAGCCAACATGAGATCGCCCTCTTATAGATAAGGCATCTCCATTCTAGCCATCCATATTTTTCTATCTCATCTCCCCTGACAAAAAGGATGAGACTATTTCATCAAACTTCAAGGTAGTTGTATTGCTACCTATAGCAACAAGTAAACTATTCCACGAATCTCATAGGGAACACAACAAGCTCATGCACTTATCTTCATATGAAATTTTTATATCAACATATAAAAACCGACTTACCATAATATTAAAGGTGTTTAGACGCTATGTTACCGATTCTCCATCCTTCATTCTCAGGTTATACAACTTTTTTTGCAGGAATAGTTTGTTCACTAGAGACTTAGATTGGTACAAGGTCCCTAATTTGTGCCACAAAGCCTTCGTCGTAGTTTCCCCTGATACATTTAATAATATTGAATCTAATATACATATTATTATTGTGATCTTTCCGTTCCAATCTAAATTTTCCTAGTATTCTGCTAACATTGTCGTTGGTTTAGTACCTAGATATACCATGATCCATTGATCTTTGTCCACCAACAGATCCTCTATCTTGAGCTTATACAACTCAAAACGTTGTCCATTGAATTTCTTGATCTCTATATTTCCACTCTTCACCATCTTCTTTGACCACAAGAATCAATCCCACATATATCCCAGAATAATAGGATCTACCACAGGCCCAAGAAAAACCCCTTAGCAGCAAATGCATCCACTTGAAGCCAAAACAAATTTGATACCAAATGTAGATTTTAAACCTATATGGAAATTACCTACAAACAAATTCTTAAAATAGAAAATATACAACGGCGAGAACATAAACCAAATGTACATAGATATTTTCCCTTAGATCCCAAAACTGGGACTACAAAATTGATTTTTCATTATATTGCTTTCAATCCTACAATAGATATATATAAATGTCAAAGCCTTCATAAACCCCAATACTCTAATGCTAGATTAGAATATAACCATAGCTCACTTGACTAGATTTGCAAAATTCCATGGGAAAAAAGCCATTATGCCCAAAACCATATCCAAAACTCATGCAATAAACCATGGGTAGGTCTGCCCACTATATTTGGGTCTACTCCCCTCCTTGGGTCCACAACACTAGTGGTAGGATCAATCATGGAAATAATATAACACACATCGAACATCGAGTAGGTTAGAGTGTAGTGGAAGCACTTTGGGTTCGATCAAGCAAAATGGGAGATGGTTGATTAGACGCAGGCTTTATATCCCTCATTATGTGCTGGTTCAAGAAAATGAGTTTTTGTTATATGTATATGTATATGTATATGTGTATGGATGTTGTTGCAAATACCGTAATGAGTTGTGCTATAGAGCTCCAATAAGTGGTATGTTGTTTTGTTTTTCAGCAGGATGTCATTATAAATACTGTATCGAGCTATCTTATAAATATCTATGGGCAGTATGTTTTTTTTTTCAGTGGTTTGATGGTCATAGGTGTCATAAAACACCGAGGATGTTGTTCCCCCAAGGGGGAGGGGTTTGTAACAATCCCTAACTGATTTTCCATGTAAGTAAAATAAGACCAAGGTCATGGGATACATATTCCAAGCTAAATGTTGGGAAAAACATAGTGATGAGCATCACTTGTGAATAATTAATGGCTATGGAAATTGGCAAAGGAATCAGTAAAGGAAAAGTGCCAATAATTGGAATTTATTTACATAAATAAATGAAAATAAGAGAAAAAGTAGGTGAAGAGACACATATTTGCATGCTAAGGAAATTAAAGGAAACATGAAGGAAACTAAATAAAATATAGGCCTCAATGATAAAAAGGCTTATGAGGATTAGTTCACAATTTTTGTGAGTTTATCTTTGATCTCTCATAATTTTGCACAATTAGAAAATTGTTGGAGCTTTCTTGGAGCACTATGGTATTTAGAGAAATAAGCTGAAGGAAAGCATGGAGTGCAAGGAAATAGTTGGATCAACAACTACAACTAGATTTCTTTGCAGGTAAGATGTTGCATGTGTGATTTCCTTGTTGATTTTTGGATGCATGGTATATGCATGTGATTCTCTGGTTATGTGCCATCGTTGGCATGGATATTTGCCTAGATTGAGAGTGGATTTAGCCATGGAAAATTTTAGGGGTTAATATTCGCAGGTGGGCTAATTTTCCATGATTTTTCCACAAAAAGGATTTGCCAATTTTCTTTTTTTTTTATAAAAAAGATTCGCCCAATTTTTACAATATAAGATTATTTTACCTTAAAAATCGCCTACATTATATAGAGACTATATATAAAACCATTATAAATTTGAACAATTTTACAAATATATCAATAAATTTTTTATAGTTTTCATATTAGGGACAAGTGAGATTCACCTATGATTTTTAAACTTCAAGATAGTTCTCCATCATTAAAAGTTTTCTTGGTTTTATCCTTGCCTTGTAATTTCTTGGATATGCACGGTGTTATGGGTTTTCTTGCTTGTTGTTTTTCTGATTGGTGCTCAAGTTCTCGATGGCTATGGGTTTGAACAGACACTCTCAAAGCCCTGGAATGACTTGGGTTGAGTTACTAGTTCTTGAAGTTCGGTCGAGACAAATTCTCTAGAGCCCTTGCTAGGATGAGTTACTAATCCCTTGAGATACAGTTGGAAGAAACGCTCTTGAGCCCTAAAAGGTTGTGGGTTGAGTTATTAGTTTCTTGAGCCTTGGACAGCTTGGGTAGATATACTAATCAGGTTCATGTTAGTGATTTTTTAACTCTAGAGTGAAATCCCTGTGTTTGAAGGTTGAGGTGGTTTGGCATTTGGAAGCCCTGGATGGTTTTGTTTGGTTTATTCCATGATATCCCACATTCATGCTTGGAATATGGCGAGGGGGTTATTGGCTAAAAGAGAGATTTGGTCCAATCCAATATATGGTCAGGTGGTGTGTGGAAGTCACTAGCTTGGTTGGTATTTTCACATGTTAATATGAGATATTTTCCTACTATGATTTATGAATACTTGTACTAGTTATTATGGTGATATTATGGCTCATTTTCCATGGTTTCTGTGTTAGTTATTTGCTCATTATATGCAGGTTATATGATGTATATTATCTATGTATATTGACTTGTTTTTATGAATATATGAACAATTGATGAATGCATGGACTAACAAGTGTTGTTGCAGCTAGTCGAAGGCCTTTTTGAACATAGATATGGGGACTACTCAAAAAAGAGAACTTAAGGAAAAGTGGAAAGGTATGAGGCAAGAATTCCTTACTTTGGGGGATACCCCTCATATGATTTATATAGCAGGGAAGCCACAACAACATTATGACGAACTTGTGAAGATATTTGAAAGGCTAAATCACTTAGAAGAATGAATGGAAAAGTGATGAAGGAAGTTGAAGTTGCTTTAGACAATGATTTAGATAAAGCTAAGAAAGAAGTTGATGTTGCTCAAGATAAGGCTATGGAGGAAGCTCTTGGCTATGACGAAGGTAAGCCCAGTCATGTTGAAGAATAGGTTGGCACTTGTGTTTTCAAAGAAGATTGTTTGGTTGAACATGTAGAAGTTGTTCACCATGAAGAAGAAGTTGGTCATACAACCAAGTGTGGAACAAGTGTTGTGGAACAATAGTCGAAAAGGGAAAATTGGGTGGAATGAAGCCTACCCATGTAGAACCAGATTCAAGCTATTGAAAACCACTAAAGGAAGATGGATCATCTCCCATGGAGGGACCTCGTGTAGATGAAGAAATTCATGTGGCGAATTTTATTATGAAGAAAGAAGTAGGTTCTTTCTAAGGTAAATTTTAGGGGCTAATATTTATAGGAGGGCTAATTTTCCATGGGTTTTCCAATAACAATTTCCATTTTTTAAAATTGATTCTCCAAGATTTTATACCGTAATATTATTTTATCCTAGAAATCACCAAAAATCTACAGAGACTATATAAAATCATTACAAATTTTAGTATTTTTACAAAAATATCACCAAACATTTGAAAGTTTTCATATTAGGAACTAGTACGATTCACCAAGGTTTCTAGACTTAAGAAAAATTTCCATGCTTAAAATTCTCCTTGGTGAGGAGAGCTATCTGATAAGAGTTATCTGATGAATTTCCTTAGGATGGTTGAGATGAGTCTACATTAACTTATGTGATAGATGGATTTGAGTGACAAGAGACTTTTTTAGGAAGTGTTTAACAAGATTGGCAAAGTTCTCATTATGGCTCATGGTAAAAGATTGTTCAAGTTGAAGCACTTAGAGATGGAAGAAGAAATATTTGACATAGAAGTGTGCGAGAATTCTCCATTGAAGTCTCACAAGAACCAAGGTGAGGTTCTTCGTGGACCTATAGTGGGAAGAGACTTCAATGAACTAAGGGAAAAGCCAAGAAGAAAATGTGATGAAGTTGGTTGGTGGTTTCATTGAGACTTTGTTGAAGCCAAGGTGATTTCTTTGGGAACTAATGATGGGACATAATCTTTGATGATGTGAACCAGTCAAGTGACCAATGGTGTGAGCGATCAAGAGCACTTACATGATTGAAGTGAGAGAAAATTGTGTGATGATGAAAGGATAATTGTGTGATAACTATGGTTGACTAAGAGCATTTGTTGATTGAATTTGAGGGTGCAATTATGGGCAGTTGTGTTTTCCCAGCTGAAGTGGGTGAACCAAAGTAAATGACCAAAGTTGTGCATGCCTAGATGAAGTGAAGGTCGTCTAATTGAGGGTGCCCACCTGAACAAAGAAGACACGAGCAACCTTCGAAGGTTATTACATGAAAAAAGGAGGGGACAACTTGCGATGGTGCCATCTAAACAAGAAACCTAACCAAGGGAATTTGCCTAATTTATGGAGCAATGTTGGCTTTAGGTAGCCCATGACACTGAAGGTTTGAATGAACTTGAGATGAATATAACTTGAAGAAATTTAAAGATAGTTGTGAATGGTGAAGACTTCATATTAATTGTGTTGTTGAAGAATTTTGGTTTGGACTTAAATTTGATGTGGTATTGGACATGTACCTTTAGACACATTACGGGATGCATTCATGAGGAATGACTCGACAGGTTGAGATAAAGGTGAAGCACCTTTAGTTAGGGTGAAGGTTGCAGTGATGAAGGTGCCTTGGTGGAAAAACTTGAGGTGTGGGTCGAGTCTAAAAGGAATTAGCCATTAGACATGAGATGATAAATCATTCCAATGAGGGTGTTCCTGAATGAGGAGGACTTGAGAATTCAAGGAGGTTATTGATGCAATCCTAGGTAACACATGGATGGAGAGAGTGAGTTAAGTGAATACTTCTCTCCTTCATGGAAGAAGTGAGAAACATATCTGAGAGGTGATCGAGTTTTATTCATGGGATTGGATGTGGGAAAATGAGTGAACTTTAATTCGAGGACTTATACATGAAAGTGAGTATATGTTCGAGCTACATTACAGAAGTGTTGCACTTAGATGATTGTGGAGGATTTGTTGAGGAAGATTGATGAATGTGACGAAATGATGGAGAAACAACTGATGCCGATGTGAGGAAGTGTATTCTCATGAGTTGAGCATGATGGTTGGGCTATATAACCAACTAGTTCAAGTGTTTGGGGTGCACAAATACACATAGAATTGTTGGATTTGAGCTAGAGTATGGCTACAAAAGTTCACAGAGTTGTAGTAGGTGACATGAAGATTGTTGCAAGTTGATGCATTATAGCCTGGAGATGGAGGGAGAAGCCTTGCATGAATCCATGAGATTGTTAGGATATTTTCGATGCATTGTGACCAATCACCTTGTGAAGTTGGAGACATTATCTACATGGATATTGCCTCTATTAGCAATGACTATTCATGTACTTGATGGGCCTTTATGGAGGTGTATTCATGAAGTTTTCCAAAGGGTGAAGTTGTTGTTGAGGATGAAAACCATTTTAGAGTGGAGGAGGATGTAGGACCTTTGGATCAAGTGTACATGAGGGCGCACCCCATGATGGCCATGAGGATCCATGTTGATTAGAAGTGGAAATAAACTAAACATTTTTGGGGTTGTCTAACAAGTTTTGTGACGAGACTGCCAAGTTGGGTAGCTTGTGATGGAAAGGGCGCCTGTGTAATGAAATGGGTGAGTCATGTAAGAAGACAACTATGTAAGGGATGTCATGTAAGGACATATTCATGATGAAGGGTGAGTTGGACCAAGGAACGACATGTGTGGATGCAAAGAAACTCATTTGGAATAATTTGGTGTGATTGTCTGCAATGGAGGAAAATTGAGTTGTCATGTTCCCAAGGTACCCCCACAAGAAGGTGGATAATTAGACAACCTTCCCATGCGACAGGCATGCCTTATGGACAAAGAAAACCAAAGGGTGTTGGTAGGGAGAATTTATGTTGAATTAGAAGGAAGACAAGGGGTCAAATAAAAGGCATGAATACCCAAACAAATGGGAAAGAAACTTGTAAATAGAGTGAAGGTGTTTCTATGGAAGAAAACTAGGGAAGTTTGCAGGTCAAAAAGACAAGAAAATTATGAGTCATAATAGCAAGTAAAGGAAAGGTGCAAATATAAATAGAGAGGCATGTCGTGTATGTGATCACCTTGAGTGATTTGGGTAGGAAGAGTGTGTAGATTTAATTTGGCATTCTATTGAGCTTGTAAAGAGTGAATCCTTGGGCTAGCCAAAACTCAGTTATTTGTTGGAATATGTCTATAAGTTTGCCTAAGTTTTGTGGCAACATACATTTGTGGTTCAACCCAACCTTTGTTGTTTAATATTTTGAGGTTGTGTGACCTTGTGACAACAATTCAATAAGGGATTGGTCCAAGGCATGCCTTTTCATATTTGAAGTTCTATGTTATATAAACTAAAGTTTGAAGTTAATAAATAAGTAAAGGTTATTTGTTGTTGGGAGTTCCCCCTCCCATGTATGTTGTTGTTATTTTGTTGTGTAATGTTATACTTGGACATTGCTGAACTATTTGTTTATGAATGAAGCTTACATGAATGCTAAAGTTATAAGTGGTGTATATTAATGGAGTAAAATGAAGTGAATGAAAATTTTTCCAAGTGTTGAAAGAACAATTGAAGGGATATTGCATCGACTTGCATAAGTTACTAACTTCACAAATAATTTTATCAAGTCACTACATGGTGCATATGCTAGAGGCATAGTCTAGGCACTAGTAATCTTAAGTTCGTCAAGCCTTCAGGAAGAACATATGTCAGTTTCACATGCCCTCGGTGCTCTAAGTGGTACGATCATCACAAGGTAGTGACAACACCGATTCCAGTTGTGCCACATTACCTACCATGTTATTATCTCGAAGACCATGTCACACATACGTCATTGCCCATGTCAACACCATGACTCACATGATGAAATCACCATCGTACAATGATGTCATCACGACTTTAGCATGCCCAATCATATTTTGTCAAATGACAGTGCAATTTGTTTTTTTATATATATGTTAACTACTGGGAGACCATTATGGTCATTTGCACTAAGAAAGAGCACTAGAAATAGAGAAAGTATATGCTTGATCCTGCAACATCCTTTGTCTCCAACCCTTTTTTGAATGGTGTTCGTCATCCATCCCTTAGCTTCTTGTGAACCTAAATTTATCACAAAACCCATACTTATCTTCCTAAAACACAAACCCCATCCCAATCTAAGCTCATTTTTGGAATTTTTTAGGTAAAAGTCAAGTAGGAATTTTTTTTTAATATTTTGCTGGGAACCTTCATCCCAAACTCTAAAACATTATCTAGGAAGGTACCCTTGGTAATTTACCAATATTGAAACCCCATTACCAACAATGCAGAAGCCCCATGAGGAAGAACTGGTGGATGCACATTCTAAAATTTATGGTCTTATCCTCAACTTAGAGGACATGTATGTTTCCATCCAAAATATTTATTCTAATGTGCAGGTAGGTATAGATGTAGACAACTTTTTCAGAAGTAATTTAGTGAAAGTTATGGTTCACTTAGTCTATCACTTCCCAGAAACCATCCCTTGGATTGCACCTTACTACAATTTTGATAGCAAGACCATTTCTTTAGTTACAAGTGTAGACTTTAACCTTGTACGAAAATTACCAGCAGAAAAATTTTAAAAACAAAAAATAAACAATGACATGAATATAAAACAAATACACAAAGACTTTCCCACGGATCCAAAAATAGGGACTACCAGATTGATTTTTCATTATGTTCCTTTCAATGTTACAATACATATATATACATGTCGAAGCATTCATAAACCCCAATCCATTAACCATGGATTAGAACATAACCATAGTTCCCTTGAATGGATCTAGAAATACGATGGGCAGAAAACCATTATACCAAAAACCATGTCTAAAACCCATGCACAAAACCATAGGTAGGTTCGGCCACCTAATATAGGGTCCAATTTTTTTACCAAGGCATTTCATATGACTAGTCATGGAAATAAAGTAACACACACCCAACAACAGGATCTACAGTGATAGTTTCGGTGACTCTGGAAGAAATAACAACAATGTTATGCTTCCTGGATCGAGCTAGACTAGAGAATCTAGAAGAAGCCACTTTACCTAGGTAATAGAAAGTTCTCTTAGAGGAGCATAAAGCTAAGGTGTTGGTTGAGCATGCCCCTGAGGGAGAGGTAGCTACAAGAAGGCCCCCACCTTATTCATTAGTGAATTTATTTAAACATGCTAAGATAGCTATTTCTATGATCACTCAAGTGTTTGGCATGGATAAAGATTCATAGGTTGATGAGAATGTGTTAGGATTCTTAGTTTCCTTGTATCACCTTGATACCACTACATACTCCTTGTTTGATTTTCCCTAGTATATTTCAGATGCCATCCATCACCACTTTAGAAAATTATGTTCCACAAACACCTCCAAATACTAATCATACATGGTCTACCTTTTCATGCACCATAAATATATCCCCTTGGAACATCTAGCCCCAAGGTTAGCGAACTCTACTAATATTGTATTTCCTAACATTAAGTGGATTCCCATATTAAGAAAAAACCCTAGTGAACATGGGAATTATGTATTATCTTTATTCCTTTATATATATATTTTTACCATCTAGTACATGAATAGGATCTACCCAAGGTCATCCGTAAGAAGAGAGAGATGAATGAAATTTGGAGGATAAGACACTAGTATCTCCTAGAATATTTCACCATGATCAAATAATATGGTTTCGAGGAGAAGCCCTACTTGCTGCCCAGTTTCCTTAAACCTAGGATTTTTTTCAATGGAATTCATAACACATAGCTGCGTTAATGATTGACTAAGTTTTTCATCTAGAAAACAAGAAATAACATTCCATATTGTGCCTGAAGTTGGGATCATTACTAAAACAAGAAAGGCTTAGGAGACAATCTAGAAGATTGTAAAGGATCTCCATTTTTATTAAGAACTAAATGGGCGTATGATCATTTAGATGTAACTTACAATCAGAGGAAGGCAAAATATAGAGAGGCATACCTCCATTAGTCAAGACCTCTATTGGAATAAGGAATGAATAAGATGGAATTGGAAGATTAAACAAAGTTCTCCTACTAACATACTCATAGTCCTCTCAATTGTCTGGTACTAAGAGAACTAGACTGATCATATGGATATAGTCCAGGAAAGAGAGTCTAGTTGTAAGAGAAACAAGGTGATAAAATTGAAGAAGATGATGATGAAGAGTAGGGCATTAAGAAATCCCTAACAGTAATTGTAGGAACTATGGTAGGTCCATCTAATAAGAATGTAACACCTAAAGTATTTCTAGTCATACTGCAACACATATCAACAACTGTAACTTCCTTAGAGGCCACAGATACTTCTCATATTCAGAATGATAGGGAATCTTTGTAACAGACCACCCCCTACATTTACCCAATTTTACAAGAACTCTAGGTAAATGTGAAGTACATTGCCACTATGACATAACTGATCTTTAGGTTCTAGTTATGGAAGTGAGGCCAACAAATAGAAAACTTTAATAACACCCCTTAGAGACCCTAGAGCACTCAGAAGGCTACAAACCTTCCCAGATGGTAAATCCTTGAGTTTGACCCATTTTCCATTAACTTAACAACCCAAGAATACACACAACAACACAAGGGTGTGGTTATAGACCTCCAGCCACACACATAGGCTTGCCTCCATGTGATTATGACCTAAATTCCTCAGTTCAGTGTTTGTGGTCCCAAAATATGAGCCACTTTCCCAGACTATCCTCTCGATCATTACCAATAACTTCTTTTAACTTTATAGAATCAAATTTTACATAACAATAATGCTAAACCTTCAAACTTTAATAAGAAACTTGACCTAGCTTTCCTAGAACACATTAGAAATTTCGTTAAATATATCATAAAAATGTAAGCTATAGGTCATGAGTGCATATCTAAATGTAAGTATTCGTACTTTAGCTAAAAATCACTAAGAAGGTCTAATGCCCTCTCATCTAGCTGCAGCAATACTAGTTACTTCATGCATTCATCAACCATTTGATAACTTATTAAAGCACAACAAGAGCCATAGCTAGAGAACGTCATAAATTATGCTTATAACTAGCATATAACCATAATATTAAACATGGTAGAACTACCATCAAATCATCATAATAAAAAGTAAAAGTACTCATGAATCACAATATTAAAATAAATCTTATTAACTTATGCAAAAGCCAACCAAGTCAAGGACTTCCATGTACAACCCTAGCATAGATTGGGCTGAACAAAATTCTTCTTTCAACCAATGACCCCCGTGCCATATTCCAAGAATGAACTTGGGGTTTCATGGGATAAACTAAGACATAAACAACTTCCACCCTCAAACTACCGTGACCTCACCTATACTGGTCCTGAGATCACAAAACCAAACCAAGCTTGGATGCCTTAGAATTCCTTCACCATAAATTAAGGAATTTTCCTGTCTCCACCCACATCTTGAGGGATTCCCAAAGGAAACCATCTGCACCTCCAACCTTTGGGAATTTTCCTGAGACCACTTCACTCCATTCCAAAACCTTTTAGCCATACAAAGCTCAACCAAGAAGTGAATCCCATCACACTATGGCTATTTAGAAAATGGAAAGAAAAGGATGAAATCACTGTCAAACCACAAAAAACACATGTAAATGACAATGGATGAACCAAATAAACAAATGCATGTACCATGCATTCACACCTCAGCTATGAAATCAAACATGCAACCTATTACCTACAAAGCATTCCTACTGAAGCTATTGACCCAACATTCTTCTTGCTTTCCTTTGCTTTCCTTTACTTGTATTTTATTACTTGCTTGTCTTCTCCTCTTGGAGCTCTCTCTCTCTCTCTCTCTCTCTCTCTCTCAAAATTGATATGAGCCAAAACTGAAAAAATATAAACTAACAAAATCCATGAACTAATTCTGTGATGCCTTTTTATCATTGACATCTCCATTTTCTTCATTATCCTTCTAATTTCCTTAGCATGCAAATATGTGTCTCTTCACCTTCCTTTCCTCCTATTTTCCTTTATTCCTCATAAATAAATGCCAATTAATGCCTCTTAGCCATTCCCAATCCCTTTGCCAATTTCCGTAGACATTAAAAAACCAAACATGATGCCCACTATAGTGTTTTCCTACCATTCGGCTTGGAATACATGTCCCATGACCTTTGCCTTTATTAACCTTTATTACATTAACTTTTAACATGAGGCTTTTACAAACCCCTCCCCCTCAGGGGAACACCGTCCTCAGTGTTCAAGGACACGTATGACAAACAAACCTTTGAAAACAAAATATATTACCTATGGGGCTTTATAATATAGCTCGATATAGTATTTACAATGACATCCTACTTAAGGAAAAATAAACAAATTGCTTATTGGATATTTTTAACCCAGCTCATTGCATTGTTTACAACTAATATATAATATATATATATATATATATATATATATATTATAAATATATATATATAGATACAGAGAGAGAGAGAGAGAGAGAGAGAGAGAGAGAGAGAGAGAGAGAGAGAGAGAGAGAGAGAGAGAGAGAGAGAGAGAGAGATTGTTTTGCAAACCAACTCACAAAATAGAAGAAACGATAGATCAACGACTTGAGAAATAGCCTCTTCAAGGGGGAAACCTCCTTTACATCACGTAAATGAAAAATTCTTGGATGATAGAAATGACTATAACTACTTTATATATATAGGAGTCAAAGGGGTCACAATATAATTAGAGCCTACATAAAAATAATCATGTAATATCACAATAATAACAATATGGGGGCTACATGGGCACAATAATAACAATAGGGGGCTACACTAAAAATAACAATAGAGGGACTACACTATCATTATAGGGAGCTAACATGGCCCTCTCCGTCAAAAAAGTGTTTTCCTTAATGGCTGAGTAGTTCTAGATTCTTTTGTATAAAATTATCATCCTCCCATGTGGATCAAAACTTCTTTGATTGCAATGTTGATCGTCTTGTTGTTTCATTTGATTTTGTGCTATATAGTGAGGTTATCCTTTAAGAGTTTGAGAACTTGTTGTTGATGCTCGATGTGATATTTCACCATTTGAGCCTTAGAATGTTCCCTTAAAGATGATATGATGGATGGTGGATGATATCCTAAAATTCCATAAATGGTATCATTTATACTACAGTATGGAATGAAGTGTTATACCATCATATAGCCAGAGGTAACCACTTGACCCATTATGTTTTCTGATTAGATACAAAGAAACTAAGATATGTTTGCAAACATTTATTCACTATCTCAGTTTTTCCATGAGATTGAGGATGACAAGATGATCTATGAGCTAATTGAGTACCCAAACACGAAAATATTTCTACGTAAAAATTTCTAGTGAAAATGAGATCTCTACTACTTGCACTAATATTTGGGTTTCCATGTAGATTTTGAATTGTTTCCATAAATGTAGTATCAACTATAATAGTTTTAAATGGATGAGATAATCCACAAAATTGTGCATACTTACCAACATGATGACACTCTTTCCTTTAGAATTGGATAAACATGTGATAAAATCCATTGAGACCTCCTCCTAACATTGACTTGGAATGGATAAAGGTTGTGACAGACCCAGGGTATTAATTGTTTCAACTTTATTTTGTTGGAAAACCAAACATTCCACCACAAACTTCTAACTATCAGATCTAAGGCCATCCAAATTTTTTTTATTTCTTGACCCTGTGTTAAGTTTTTTAAAATCCTGACTGCCCTCCAAAGGGGGAGGTTTGCAATTATAAAGGAATATTTTGTTTTATTTGGGAATTTTTATAGAGATATAAGCGATGTTTGTACCATAATGAATCATTTTTTCAGATAAATGAATAAGATGTATTGAGATATTGCTGCAACTTTTGAATGAGTGTCCACAACTCTTCTTCATTCTTCCATTCATCCATTCTTTAGTTATCCAATTAGGTTGGATAATAGAAATGAAACATAGAAATGCTTCCATATCCTTATCCTTTCTTGAGAGTGCATCTGCAACAACATTTTGCTTCCGATTTTTGTAGATGATTTCAAACTCATAACCCAACATCTTGGTGAACCTTTTTTGTTTTTATTTTGAAGATAATATTTGTTCCAAAAAGTATTTAAGACTATCATGATATGTTTTTTTCCTTGAAGTGTCTTCCCATTAGGTAAGGCCACCATTTTTTTAGTGCATGTAGTATTTCCAATATTTCCTTCTCATTAATAGGCTTGTGTAAATACTTTTCCTTGATTGAATGACTTTAAAAAGAAATGGGTCTTCCTTCTTACATTAAAACAACACCAATTCCATTTCCTAAGGCACCACATTCCACAATAAAGGTTTTTGTGAAATATGGTGTAGCTAAGACTTGTGCTTGGCACATTTCCTCTTCAAGATGTTCAAAGGCCTTAGTTTCATTTGGGTTCCAAGAAAATGCATCTTTCTTTAGTAATGTTATTAGAGGCACTGCTATTCTCCCATAAATCTTAAAAATCCTTGTGATAATACCCTGCCCACTCAAGAAATCCTCGAAGATTCTTTAGGATTGTGGGGATTTTCCATTCCTTAAGGGATTTAATTTTTTTACGCTCTACCTTAACACCCTCATGAGATACAATATGACCCAAATATTCTACCTCATGTACTCCAAAGAAGAATTTGGAGGTTTTTGCATATAATTATTTCTCCTCCAATAGTTTGAGTACCATGTCAACATATTGAACTTGATCCTTCCAAGGCTTGTTGTAGATTTTTATATCATCAAAAAATACTAACACAAATTTTCTAAGGGTGGGTTTGAAAATGGAATTCATCAAACCTTGAAATGTAGAAGGTTCATTAGTAAGTCCAAAAGGCATGACCAAAAATTCATAATGACCTTCATGATTTATGAATGTTGTTTTCAGAATTTCCGCAGTCTTCATTCTAATTTTTTATATCCCGAATGAAGATCCATCTTGCTGTGGTAAATTGTTCCATGTAATTCGTCCAACAATTCATAAATGATAGGAATGGGAAATTTATCCTTAGTATTGAGATTGTTGATTTGCCTATAATCCAGACACATATGCCATCTTTTATCCTTGTTCTGCACCAATAATACTAGAGTAGAGAAAATACTTTTACTAGGTTGAATTATATTGGCCTCTCCTCATCATGATTTTCATGGAGTACGTTGTCACAAATAGGAAGCATTTCATGTAACAATTTTGTCAAACCTTCTTTCAAACCTTCCATGTCTTCCTTCAAACCATTATATTAGATTGCATGCCATCCTTCAAACCTTCTATGTATGATTTCAAACCATTCTTCAAACCATCCATCTTACATTCAATTTAATTTTTTGTTACTCTTTGCGAGATAAAAATTTCTTGCACTTGGTCTCGTAATTTTGATACATCATGTTGCATTTCTTCCTCTTCTTCATGCATCATATTAGAGCTTTTTGGTTGCTTACAAGGTGTTTCCATTTTCTTGTTTCAAGTAATTTTGAAATCAAACAATGATATTTATGCTTCACTATACCCCTTGAATCACTTCAAACTGATTTTTCAAACAAAACTTATGTAAAGTTTTAAAAAAATAAACACCTTTCTCTTGCTTTTTAGGAGCTTGATATAGAAGATATTATATCTTTGTAATTTTGTGTCTCCAAGGTCCAAAATTTCATATTTTTGTAGCCCTTATAGTCTTATTTCCATCCCCATAAGCCCGACTAAATTTGGATTTTTTAGGCAAGAGTTATGTCCAATCTCCCATGATGACCTAATTATAGACTCGTTCAGTAGAGAGAACTTGCATGGAATTCCACGTGTCACTGTTTCAACCTTCGGCTCTAAAAATGGTACAATAATAACTTAATTCCATGAAATTTTAGTCTCTTCTGACAAAATTCAAATCCAATTCTTAGAGAGAAATTTATGACAATTTTCCCTATGTCATACGTATGAGATTGAATTATGGAGCCTGCAAAAACTATAACTTCCTCGGATCATATCTCCAAAAATATAGCAAACCAAGATATGAAATTCATACAACATGTTCAACAAGATTTTGGCTCCATGTGAGCAGAATTTCAGCTTCTAAAGCCTATTTGAAAAAAATGTTATAGAAAAAATTCCAAGATGACTTGTTTGAAGCAGCGAAACCCTAGAATCCAAAACTTTGATACCAAATGTTATGTAACCAACTCACAAAATAGAATAATAGATAGTTTAATGACTTGATAAATAACCTCTTTGATGGGAAAACATCCTTTACATCACATAAATGAACAATTCTTGGATGATACAAATGAAAAGACATGCTTGCTATATATAGGAGTCTAAGGGCAGGCTCGACCGCCAGGGAGAGGAATTATGACGGGGGAAGTTAGGAAACAAGGAAGGAGGGATGCATCGACACAGCTACTGATCGAGAGCATGATCAATACAACCTGATTGCTTAAGCTTCATGATCGGACTCCCCTTATCGCTTCATGATCACAATTGCCTGGTGTTGCTGGTGCTAGTCCTGGGACTCTGATCTTCCTAGAGCCTACATAAAAATATTAATGTAAGGACACAACAATAACAACAATGGGTTTTCATGGGGCATAAAAATAAAAATATGGGGGCTATGCTAGTATTATATGGACCTAACACACACACACACACACACACACACACATATGCTAAAACTCATTTGCTTGAATAGATAAATAACTAAGGATATAAATCCAGCATATGATCAACCATTTCCCATGTATCTTCATTGGACCCAAAGTGCTTCCATTTTAGTTCAACTTGCTCTATTACTCAGTTCCATAACATGAGTTGTTTCGACTTCAATATGCATTGTGGTTCTGACTAGGATTCTCCCTCTAGTTACACCTACAATATAGACGAGTCAATCACATGATTAACATCCTGTACATATCTCTTAAGTAATGAAATATGGAAAACATCATAGTCTTTCATTGTTGGTAGTAGTGCAAGTTTGTAGGCCACCGGTCTAATCCTCCAAACATCTCAAAAGAACCATAACAATGAGGTGTTAGCTGGGCACATGATTTAATCCTCAAAGATATCCTCTTGGGATTGATGCACAAGCACACATGATCCCCAACTTGGAAGTCCTTCAATTCTCTATATAATTCACATAACTCTTCTACTTGTCTTGTGCTACCTTCACATTCCTCTTAATAACTTTCATCTCTTATTTTATCTCTATCAACATGTCTAGTCCCATCAAAAACCTATTCACTCATCTTCAAGGATTTCTAATACCCATTATGATACATAAACTCCACCAGTGGAAGATACTCCTCTCACTTTCTCTGTTGATGCATAACATACATTCTCAACATGTCCACAAGAATCCCATTGACCTTATCTATCTTTCCATATGTCTGTAAATGATAAGGTTGAATGAAATCCAACTGTGTCCTAAATCTTACAAACAACTCCTTCCAAAACCTAGAAGTGAACTTGGAATCTATATATGATATAATCTTCTTCGGAACACCATGCAACCTCACTATCTCCATCATGAATATTTTAACTACCTCAATAGTTAAATTAGTGGACTTAACAACAATGAAGTGAGCCACCTTAACCTATCAACCACAACCATGATGGAATCATGTTGCTTCAATTTCCTCGGCAAACCTGTAATGAGGTCCATGGAAATGAACTTCCATTTCCACTCTAGAATTAGAATCAATTGCAATAACCCACATAGATGTTTACAATTTGATTTTACTTGTTGATAGTACAAACATCTAGAAACAAACTAAACCACCTCTTTCTTCAAGTTCAACCAATGATAAAAATTCTTAACTGTTATCAATGTCTTTTGATATCTCGGGTGACTTGAATATGGATGAAATGAAATGCCCTCAAGATAATATTCTTGAGGTCACTGTCATATGTAAAATAAACCTTGTTCCTAAATCTAATCAATCCATCTATTGTAAGATGATACTCCTCATCCCTATCAACTTCACCCTACTACTATAACCTATGCATTAATTGTTGATACCTGTCATCATAATATCCTACCTACAAGATCTGATCCTACAAATATATCCCATAAGAACTCACTTTTGCAATGTCATTCACCTGAAATCTCCTACTAAAATAATTTGCAAGCATGTTCTCCTTTCCCTTGATGTACCCAATCTCAAAGTTAAACTCACTGAGAGTAGCTAACCATATAGCTTGTCAGGCAATCAAATTAGTTTGGTCAAACAAATACGTCAGTCCACAATGATCACTCATCAGAGAAAGCCTCCCACCAAGAGGATAATGTCTCCACATCTTCAAGGCATGAATGATAACTTCTAATTCAAGATCATGAGTCACATAATTGCGCACATGCTCATTCAACTTCCTTGACTCAAAGAATACCACATGTCCTTCCTACATCAAGACTCCACCAAGTCCTCTCTTGCAAGAATCTGTACATACCAAGAACTATTTATTATGATATGCAATCTTCAAGACAATAAAATTTGTAAGAAAATGCTTCAACTACTCAAAACTAGTTGCACGCTCCTCTGCCCATTCGAACATATTTTCTTTTCTTTGAAATGATTCAATAGGATAGACAACCTATGAGAAGTTCCTGATGAACATACTATGATAACTTTCTAGTCCCATGAATGATCTTAACTCGTCCAAATTCCTAGGAATTGGCTATTCCATGATAGCTTTAATCTTTTCCTAGTCCATTGCTATACCTTCCTTGGAAACAACGTGTCCCAAGTAATGACATTTGGTTTGAAATAAACTGTACTTGCTAATCTTGGCATACAGTTGATGCTCTCTCAACAATATTAACACTAATGACAGGTGCTTTGTATGCTCATCCTCATTCTTAGAATATATTTATATTTCATCAATGAAAAATATCACAAACTTGTCCAGGTAAGGACGTGTTGATGGTGTTGGATCCAACAACATGCAAGGGTGTTTCCCCAATGAAAAGTCCCAATTATACTTCACATTGTTTGGTGTAGGAGCCCTTGTAGAAATAAGGCATGACTTCCATTTTTCCTAGATATTTTCCTTGGCTGCAATGGTCATCACGAGAGAGTAATGTAGATTTACTTCATAAAGAACAAGTGAGTATGCCTTGTGGAATGTTTAGTTTTAGAATGCATCAAGGTTCTTTCACCGAAGGCGATATAAAAGTGAGAATTTAAGAGAAGAGATAGCAATAATCTAATAAAGACACAAGAAAATATATATAAGAAATAATCATTGATCAACCAGAAAAATAGTTCAAATTGAAGAAATAGTCATTAAATAAAATACAACACACCTTCAATAAGATAAGCACCAAATCCACTGAAATAGTTCAATTTCTTTAGTACATATGAACCAACATATATCAGAAACATTGAATGAATACTCTTACAACATTTATGATGTACACGCGAAAGTGTGTTGGCTCAATGAGTGTCAATTATTAAGAAAAAATTCCAAGATACATACGTATAATCAACACCACTAACTCTAATAGTGGAGCATTAAAGAAACCACTTGCTTCTCCAGAAGAATTATCTCCCCCTATCATTCCTAGTGGGAGGAGCCAAGATGAAAAATATTTTTCTTTAGCTATGAGGGTGTATATATAACAAATGGGGTGACTCTTCACATCCCTTGTGACTCTTGGGCTACCCTCATGACTCTTTGACTTCCATATGACCTTTTGACTCCATGAATTTTCACATTTTATAGGTGACTCTTGGATTTCCACTCTAATTACGTTTCTCATACATTGAAAATTAAATAATCATATCAAAAAATGATGTGGAAATGATGACCCATATACACCTTGACATGACACCTCAACAAGATATGATGTGACATTGATGAAATGGACTCAATGCTGATGTGGCAATTTCAAGCCGTTCTTTCTGCCTCTATCTGTGTGTCTCTTTCAAACATGGTACATGATTTTCTTCCTCATCTTCCATAAGGCTTGAAAGTAGGGAGTCTCAACTAAGATCTTGATCTTAAGATATTGCCACAATTTGGTGCCCCTTCATCTTCCCATTCAATGATCAACTTTCCTTTCAGTTTCATGGGTGTCTTCTAGTATGGTATCCTTCTTATTCTCCTTCATCATCATCCTATCATGTGAAAATATAGTACCTATAACTAGAAACCACTCATGAAGGGAAGACATCATTCAAAAAAAACCTATTCTAACATGCTTAAGGAAAATCACTAATTGAGTTGGAACTAGGAGGAAGGCTCAAGGGTTGCATTGTGCGCAGTTCCAAAGGTCATGAGTGGCGGAATGAGGCTGGAGACTACATAGTTCTTAGTTCTGGAGGCCTCGACAGGATGACTAAAAAATTTAGGAGCTTAGTGAGGCATTCTTGAGGCTTGAAGTTTCCTATTGTGCAACACATGAGAGAGAGGCCTGGGGATTACGCAATTGCAAAATTCAAAGAGGGGGGATGAAAGCTTGAGGCTTGACACTGTGCAGTGCACAGAAGGAGGTTGACTGGGAGTTCGAACTAGATTGTTGTGGAGCTCAAGGAGCCATGGTTGAGCATTGGGACTAAAAAATGCACAGTCCTTGAGGGAGGGAAATACACATTGCATAGTTCTAAGAGGAAAGGAATGAAATTGAGGGTTTACAATGTGCAGTGCATAATTCTAGACAACTGAGTGATGGATTGCAGCTTGGGCAAGAAATTTCTAAAAAATTGAATATGTGCTGGATCAGTGAGCTCAAAGTGAGAAAGGATAAAACTTGAACATGATCACATGTTTAGAAAAATTGATAAAACAACATTTATCACTTAGAAAACATGAAGAACGTGATCCCCTTAATGTGACAACAATACAACAACTT
This sequence comes from Pinus taeda, assembly GCA_000404065.3. Lineage (NCBI taxonomy): Eukaryota > Viridiplantae > Streptophyta > Pinopsida > Pinales > Pinaceae > Pinus > Pinus taeda. The sequence goes on from APFE031257390.1 coordinate 27,296, forward strand.
TTGGCAAGTGTGAAACTTAAGATACAAATTGCGATGAGAATGACAACACTTGTGTGACAATGCATAAAACTTTGGGAATGAGTGCAATGCATGTCTATATAATAAATGGGACACATTGACACAAAATTTACCCCTTGAGATGAACCATAACTCTGCTTATGTGATGTGCAACACTACCGATGTAAAAAGATGACACTTTGGTTTTCTTCCAAAAGGGACTTGAAATCTTAGAGAATACATGTGGAATGACTCTTAGTACTAGAGACAAAAACATACAAGGTTAAAGTAGGCTCCAAAATTTATAACTAGGCCAAAATTTCAGAGGGTGTTGTAGAAGCAATAATGCTTGGAGACACACTAGTTGAACCCCAGCTTCTCTAACTTGGTATAATCCTTCGTGCAGGGTCTAGTTCTTTAGGAAGTATTTATTCATCATGCAAATTACTTTGGTGTCCAAAATTAACCTAGTTATACATATGTTCCCTTCATTCCTTTCTCAGTTGAACACATTCATAAGGATAGCCATATCATAATTGTTTCATTCATGAGCTTAATATATTCAGAGTATGAGTTTTCATCTCTAGTGTTGCTTCGCTTCCAGCAGGCCTGGATAGTACCCCGATGGAGTCACTACAAGAACACAAGCATTTCTTTACTGCCAGCCAACCTGGAAAGTACCTTGGTGAAGTTACCTCCTTCACCTCTCTGCACAGGAAGCATTTCTCTTCAATCTTTATTTATTTTATTTATATGATTGTGCTCAGACATTTATGGGGTGTAAGAGGGACCCTGAATTATTGATATAAGAAGAGGTTGTTACTTCAAAGTACCATATATTCAACCGCTGATATGAGTTTTCTTGTTAAGATTTTCCCCTTGTCCTTCCCTGCTTGATTGGATTAGTGTGAAAAGCACAGAAACAAAAATAATTGAGCGTAGGAATGAGGTTACTATAATATATATGGGTATCATGGTTTTCCAAAATATTTCCTTGTGCAAGGATCATATTTTCCATCAAAACATTATCGAACAAAAGGTATGAGCCAAGACAAAGAAGAAGGACTAAATATTAGCCAAATGTTGTAGTTTCACAAGGCCCTTTTCCATTTTTCCACATGCATTGGAACCAAAACACACTTACACAAGGTGATTCTTCACAAGAATGAAAAGACAAAGAAATATATTGAACGTGAATGATAAACAAACAAAAATGACAAATTATATACATAGGGTAGGGAACAACCCTAGATATCTATTAAAAGGATTGTTTCAAATCTTGGTCATTGATAGGAAGAGAGTCCATATTCCCATCCAAAGATAGTAGATGATAAGCATGGTGGCCAAGCTTCTCATGAAAAACAAAGGGTCTGACCATAAGGATTGGAACTTAGTGTGTTTCCCTTTCTCTTCGTGGGCTTTGTCCCACTTCAATGCTAGGTCTCCCACACTGAATTCCTTCTCTCCTCCAAAATTCTTATCAAACCATCTCTTGATACGGTTTTGATGAAGATAAAATTTTCTTTTGTTTTCCTCCTTTCTTTCTGTAACTTCAAGAGAGTTTCTATCCTACATTGAACCAAAAAACAAGGTTTACCCTAATACTCTTGTAAAAGTTGAAGGATAGGAAGGTAAATGTTCATAGGTAGGATGATTTATTTTCCATACACCAGAAAGTAAGGAGAGGCTTTCATAGAAGTTTTAGGCATAACACGGTTAACCCATAGAGCATTCACTAAAGCATTGTGCCAGCTCCTTTGTTCAAAGTAGAAGGTATTTTTGATGATACAACTAAATTTTTATTGGTTAACTCAGACAAGACCATTACCCTGCAATTAATAGTTAGATGAATGTTTCAATAGAATATCATTTTCTAATGCAAAATCATAAAGTTTATGTCATCAAAAATAAGTTCCATTATTGAAAATAAGTGATATTAGAATGCTAAACCTAGTGATAATGTTCTGCTTGAGGAAATTGATCACTTCCATTCACTTGTTTGAGAGGAAGCGCTGCTATCCACCAAGTGAAGAAATTAGTAGTAGTGAGAATGTAGCAGTGCTGGTTCGATGAGTGTGGAAAAATTTCACTTATAATGTCTGATCCCCATTGTTGGAAATGTTCTTCTACAATGATGGGCTACAATGGGGCAACTGACTTCTTATCTCAACCATCGCATTTTTGAAAAGTTGAGCATTTGTGGGCATAAGCAAGAGAATCTTTGAAAAGTGTGGGTCAATAGAAGCTGTCCTACATAATCTTGTGTGTAGTAGTGTCACATGCAAAATTCCCACCATATAGTCCAACGTGGAGGTCACACAATACCCTTTTTGAATAAGGTTCTTCTAGAAATTAGAGTACGACCCCATTATGGTGCTTTCTGAAAATCACTCTATGTACCAACTGATATGATATAATTTTAAGTCTAGAAGTCCTCTTTTGTCTTGCTGAAAAATGAGAGGGAAGGGTACCATGCTTACGATACTATCGCATATCTACGTACCAAGATGTGGATGTGCTGGTTGGGGTACATTATTCAATGTTATACATTTCCATTTCCTACTCCCATCCAGAAGAACCATATTCTATTAAACTTGATAGTTCTGTTGCTAGATGGAATAGACCATGGCGTTGTATCATGTGAATTGGCTTGAAATCTGGATCATATTCCCTCAAGATTTTTATTGAGTTCGATCTTCTTCCACCTAGATCTTGTTGAATAAAAATGATCTATAAACTAGGTGCGACACAAAGATAATGACATGTTTTTTCAGAAGATAAGGCCTAAAGTGTCTTACCACATTGTACACTGTGTAAGTGTGTTTATCAATGGTGGGGTAATTTAGTTCATGTCCTTGCAAGATGAAACTCATGAAAAAAGGAGAATTATCAAAAGAAAAAGTGTAGAATGGAAAATCTTTGCCAAAGTTTAGATTGTATAGTGTTGGAGCTTCTATGATTTCTTACTTAATATGGGAAATGGAATCCTTTTCTGTTTTATCCCACTTATATATCTCATCGTTCATTATCATCTCTTGCAACGATTTGACTATCTGTGTAGTATGAGATGAAATTGCGAAGGAAATTGATTTTCCCTAAGAACAACTGTATAACTTTCTTGTTCACCAGGAAGGGAATATGAGCGACAGTTTTGACTCATTTAGGGTCCACTTTAGTCCAACTCTTTGTGATAATATCGCCAAATATATTTCCTTTGGAAACTGTGAAAATGCTCTTCTTAATATTAAGAGGTATCCTATACTTGTGACATCACTCAAAAATTTGCTTTAGATGGAGCAACTGATCAAATTTCCTTTTCAAAAACATTGTCACATCACCTAAGTAAACCACAATGCTATATCCAATTAAATTGCAAAATGCGATTTCCATAGCACGTTGAAAAGTAGCATCTATGTTAACAAGTCCAAAATGAATTCTTTTGAGGGAAAATGTTCCCCACTTGTTTCTAAACATAGTTTTGTGCATGTTAGGTTCTGAAACCAGAACCTGCTTGTGTCTTGACAAACCATCTAACAATGAAAACATTTCAGACCCTAATATTGTTTGCAAAATGTATTCCATTAATGAGATTGGATAATTATCTTTCTCCAAGGCATGATTCAGATTGCAAAAATGAATGCATGAATGTATCTCCTTAGACTTCTAAATTCTTCCTTACCAGAACCGGATTAGAGACCCATGTTGAATGATGAAGCTTTAAATATGATCTCAACATCCAACAATTTTCTCAACTCTTTCTGAAGGAGGGGCTTAAGAGTAGGATGAAAATTCCTTAGTTTATGCTAAAACGTCTTGGCCCCTTCCTTAATAAGAATCACATGTTGGATTATTCATGTGCTGTAAGTATCAAGATCATCATACATCCATGCAAAAAAATCTTATACAACTTAAAGTGGTGGCTAAAGGATTTCTACTCTTTAGATGTACAACAAGTATCGAGATTCATAATCTTCAAATCTTCTTGTGTGCCAATATTTATTTGTTTGTGTGATAGAGTGGATCTATGAGTATTTGCACTGACTGCTCCCTTGGAGCAATTTTCAAGTGATACAAATTTTATAATGACACCACACCCTTGGGCATGGGGTTTCCTTTTCTTGGTTGAACTAAATCTTGCAAATCTTTCTTGTGCTTATCTTTGTCAACAATTGCATTCTTCGATACGTCAGTGTTCACCATAAAGTCTAATATCTACTGGTCATCCTTGAAAATGGGAAAAATAGTAATATTATCAGGAACAGATGGCATATGAACAATTTCAATAGAAAATCCATCCCTTAATGGTGAAAGACTATCAACAACATTTGATAATGTATCAACAACATCATTGTGAATTCTAGGAACATAAATAATATTGAAAGCCTAGAATTGAAAATTTAAGTGTCATACCTCTTGTTGATAATTTATGGGATTAGGTGGCACACAATGTATCAGATTCGATACCTGTTGTGCGATGATTTCAGAGTCAGCTATTTCTTTGATCACTTCAACTTTGATTTTGATGGATTTATTCAAACCTAGAATGAGTGCTTCATATTTGTAATTGTTGTGGTGCACATAAATTCGAAGCGATAAGAGATCAAATGTTTTCTGTATTGTAGGTCTATTAAAATACAACCTGCTCTAGATTGTTAAAATGATCCACTTGCGGTTAAGTTCCACTTTGGACATCTCACATGATAGAGATAATGATTGCATTGAATTCCTCTTTTCAAGAGGACCAAAATCAACCTAAATATTACCATTTTTGGATAAGCAGAAGTTGACTTTTGAATTTATGAATCCACTCATTTATATTAGATCAGGTTAGCCTCAACATCAAGTGGGCCCTCATGGAAGCCTATAAATAGAGAATACCTCAATCTCATTTGGAGAAATTGATCAAGCCATATTCTCTTCTCTTCTATTGTATTGGTTGACATAGGTCTGGCTGAGAAACTTTTCACAAGGGTCTGAAACTATAGGGTTGAAGCTCACATTAATCTAAGGTTGTTTGTTTCTTAATCATTAGCTCCTAACTAAGTAGTTTAGTCCCCAGACACATACACAGAGTGGTTAAGGGTGCACCTAGGAAGCCTTAGATACTCACATTATAGCCTAAAGGGAGAATCTAGGGTTTCTGAATAAGATTAGGCAATCTGGTCCCTGGATGCATGCATAGAGTGGTCAAGGGTGTGTCTGGGAAGCCTCATATGCTTGTACAGTAGCTTGAAGGGTGAATATGGGGGTTTGAGGCATATATGAGTCTATTTTTCCCAGTCGCACACATACAGTTTGTTAGCGCTCAAATCCGCCTTAGGTTGAAATAAGACAAGACTCAAGGCCACATCAAACCACGCTCAGCATAGGAGAGGGCTCTCTCCGGGTCAAACTCGGAAAAATATATTTGAAAAGGCTCGAGATGACCGAATTGATGACTGATTTTAGGCTAGGTATTAAGTACAAAGAGTTTAGGATTGATTTTTTATGATTTTGTTGAAATCAAGGGAAAGGCAATTTTGGGTGCGGGGATGAGGCACAGTTTTTTGCAGAGGTCCACTTGGGGCAAGATAGGCAATTGTTTTGATGCCTTAAAGCAGGTGAGATGGATAGATCAGATCGGTGAGGGGCTAAGGAGAGCAAGGGGTCTCAAGGATTCTCCTTAAACTGAAGAAAACATAGAATATTAAACAAATTTAAAGGCAGAGCATAGCGATTTCATGGATTCTACCTTAACACTTCATTTTCTTAATAAGAGAAGATTCAATAGATAATGATGCACATACACAACTTACAAGTACTAAAATAAACACACCATCAAGTCATAAAGCCACATGGATCCTAAGTAGTGCTGCAAAACCCTGGTCTTCCTTTGCCAAAAATGCTGGTAAAATATGTACAATATAGTCTCAAAACTATCCCAAGAGTCCAACCTCTGCTACTGAATGAAAAATTACATATATAGACCAAGCCAACCCATTCCCTAACCTCTAGGGGTCGATATCCTCATTCTAGGAGCTGTTTCAACCAATTCTAAACTGAGCAGTACAATCTAGGCAATCAAAACAACTTGCCTCTATAAGCTAGGAAACCAATTCATTCATTAACTTTTTGCCATTTTATGAATGAATCTTCTAGAATAGGTAAAAAAGTGTCATGTCAACATGAAATTACATCAATTACATCAAAGAGGATAAAAATTCCCACCAAAAAGTCAAAACTAGTCAATGTTGTGTTTTCCAGAGCTGAAGGTGCAAAACTGGCAAATTTTCCCAATGCGTAGCGTGCCATTTCTCAACGCGTAGCGCGCCTTTCAGGCCACTTTTGAGGCACTTCCCGACATCCAAATGAGGTACAAGTGGGCTTGTTGGAAAGGTCTAGATGTCTACTCTCCCGCCCATGTAGAATTTCTCAATTTAGTGGCCATTTTCCCCTCCAAAATTTCAATCTCCCAAGACTGCTTTCTGTGTGTCCAAAAAGTGACAGAAGGTCATTTTTTGCTTGTTTTTTGACCTTTTGGGGGATCAAATCTTCATGAAACTTCTTGGCAGTGGCTGAGCAAGTGTATTTTGTCATGACAAATCCAAAAATCTTGCGTTTTCATGAAATGGACCTCCCCAACTTAAGGGTAGCGTGCGGCGCGCTACGCGCTGAGCTGAAGATGAAAACTGTGCAAAAAACCTTGATGCGTAGCGCGCCTCAGCCCTACACATAGCGCGAAATTCAAATGCTTTTTTGAGGCCTTCCCGATGTCCAAATTGAGTGCAGGATATCTCGTTGGAACGGTATTTGAGTCTAATTTCCAACACAACTAGAATTTTTTAGTTTGGAGTTTATTTGCCTGTCAAAACTCAAATCTCCCAAGATTGGTAAAAATGTACCAAATGAGGCTGCCTCAAGGCAGAGTGTTGTTGCAGTCGACTTTTGAATGCCTTCATCAACTCCAAATTGAGCTCACGATAGCTCATTGGAAATATATTTGTATCTAGTTATCATTTGACTCATCAATAAAGTCATTTCGCCAACCAAGCTAGAAGAAAACTTGATTTTCCCAAGGTCACTTCAGAGGTGCATTCGATTCTCCTGAGGCAACGATATTTTTGACATTTATCTAAAACCATGACACCTGTGTAAAACGTGAAGTAGGTTTTTCTTCCTTGGCATGTTTTTGACAAAAACCTCTCTCATTTTTCCCAAATTCATCTTTTATTTCTCTAAAATAGCTTTTGAGTGAAACTTGTCCCGATGTGTGAAACAAGGGATTTTGTCGAAATGAAGCGAAATGAAGGGGATAAGGGGCTTATAAATTCTTGAGGAAATTTTGGGAAGTAGGGAGGGATGTTAGGAAGCAGGGGAAAGTGGAATCTCAGAGATTGAGTGAGGGGAAGGGGTCCAAAAGGGAAAAACACAGGCCTATCCTAGAAAATTTCCAAGTTGTGGCAAGAAACTAGGGTTTGTGCAAAAATGAGGAAGTTGGGGAATCTCAATGATGGTAAGTGTTTGATAAGGTATATTAAGGATATGGGAAGGTGTATGAACATCTGGATACAAGTTTTGCTAATGATTTGTCCGTCCAAGAGAAATTGCCTTCAAAACCTTAGGAGAGGGAAATGAACCTTGCCTAGGCGCAACTGAAGCATGAAGAAGGTGTAAAATGACTCATTAGACATTGACATGATAATGAAAACCCTATGAATGATGATAGAATTAGCTGAATAACGACATAGATTGACATTTGGGCAATTTTGAAAGGAGTGAAAGAAAACCCTAGACCTAATGCATAGTGACCAAATTTTGCTTGAAGACTCTTTGAAATGACAAAATTTGACCTTGACACTCTGAGACCACTTTGTAAGAGCATATTTGATCACTGGAGGAAGGCTGGAAAGACCGACACTAACATAGTTAACCAAGGAGTGTTCAGGACTACCATAGTCACTCACACATCTCCTCCACCATGCGTTCGGGACAAAAATATGAAACTTCAGTACTGTGAAGATTTTTCTCAGTGAAAAATGTGTTCACCAGTAGGCTAAAAACAATGACAATGTATTAGAGTCCTCAAAATCAGGGTTCTGAATATAATCATGCTTAGGTTCATTTCATGGATGCTCTAGTTGTTGTGAAGATATGTGTCATTGAACTCTCTTTTGCTGAATCATTTGATGAAAATATATAAGAAGAATAATTTTTAAGGGTTTTCCCCATAGTGGGTCTTTCCCTAGTCTCTGACCAATCCCAGCGTCTCTATGTCTGCATGATTTTCTTCTATTGTTCCTTTATGTTCTCTGCCATTGATAATGATGATATTTTTCTTTCTACTAGTTGCATATGCTGATGAATAATGATGCAAATATGAATAATGACATGATGTTAAGGGGTGAAATTAATTTGTTAATGAATAAATTCAATTATCAAATCAATGAACAATATAGCCCAAAGAAAATATAACATGGTATCAGAGCTGGATTGAAGAAAATCCATGGGGGTCACCCTGATGATGGCACCATTGATGAAAGAAAGAAGAGGATGGTGGAGACCTAAAAGAATCCTAGTGTTGGATTGTTGGGGACTGACCCAAGTTTGAATTTACTTAGCCAAACAAATCCATGTACTACTGGCCCTTTCAGCAATAGTCCATGGAGCATGGATTGAGGTCTGACCCGAAGCAGTATGGGGGGATGCTGGAACCAGGTTTCCGCACCCTTGAGATGTCTGAGGGGTTGATTTAGTCCAACTATGAATACTTTTGTGGAGGTTACTTCATGCACTTCCCTAACTTGCGAGGCCTCCGCGCCCTATTATATTCGCCTTCGTGCAACCCTAACTAGGGGCTGTGGGGATTTCACACTACTGGAGCAACGATCTGCACTATTTCCCCAAGTCACACCATGGATCTTACTTATCTTCTTATAACAGTTACTTATCTTTGCATAAACATATACCTTATATTATGTTCACTTACTTAGCACATTTGTATAAGTTCGCAGAGTAAATAAATAGTAAACATGCAATTCATACCCAATATACTTCAATGCATAAAACAAGAAAAGATACATAGAAATATGGTAAAACTTCTCTTTATTAATGCTTCCAATGGTTATATACTCAACCTACCCTGCACACTTAGCTGCAGGGGTCTGCGCACTCAGCTGCAGAGCCTTATCCTACTCTACGATCAAAAGACACAACTCTACACTTTGACTCAATGCTTCATGGATTGATTTCCTTCTCTCCCTATCCAGACATCTCTTTACTCTTAGAGCCTCACTCTAATTATATAATCCCATGGTCCACAGACCATGGGTAGATCTCTCAAACCAAAACTACATTTACAAAAGTAAGGGTGGCGAACCCTATGACTCTATTGCAACTTCAAGCTCTGCACCCACAAATCGCAGAGTCTTTATAATGGAATTAGTAAAAACTTAGGCTTTAAGCCGCAAAACTTTCCTTGGGGGGAACCAACGCCCAACAGGACCCCAACACAAACATCGTGACTTGCCCTCGAGTCACTCTGTCAGTGCAGAGATCTCCACGAGAAGACCTCCCAACTCTACTTGGACTGCTGCAAGGTTGGCAGTGCATTGAGCAACTACCTACTGTATCTCTTGTTGACGTTGTTTCAAGACCACATTGTCGGAAATGCTCCGCTGTAGTTGTTCCTACGTCCCCTATATTTGCTTATAGTCTTGCACTTTCTTTAAATTTCTTGGAGCATGAAGACTATGCTTCTATTGGCTAGTCATATAGCTGAGCCACCCGTGTATGGATTCAATCGATTGCCATTCACTTTGCCTAGGAAATGTTTTGCCTCTGTAGTTGATAGTGCCACTACAGATTGTTTTTTACTCATCCAACTGACTGCACCTCCAAATAGGTTAAACACATACCCACTTGTAGATCTTCTCTGATGCAGATCTCCAGCCCAGTCTACATCAACAAGGCCATGGATATCCAAAACTCTGTCCAATCCTAGTCTTCCTTGGTAGCACAGACCATAATCGCTAGTGCCAAGCAAATACATGAAAACCTTCTTCACTGCTTTCCAATGCTCCTTCCTTGGTTTTGACATAAACCTGTTCAATACTCCCACCACATGTGCAATGTCTGCTCTAGTACAGACCATCGCATACATCAGGCTACTGATTGCACTTGCATATGGAACACAAGACATATCCTCTTCCTCTTCTTGTGTCTTGGGACACTGTTCAACAGATAACTTTACACCTATAGGAATAGGAAACTTCACCGGTTTACTATCCTGCATATTAAACCTCTACAATATTGTCTTGACATACTTCCTTTGGTTTAACCAGAGTTTTGTCTTTGCCTGATCTCTTTTAATTTCCATGCCCAAAATATAGTTTGCAGCACCAAGATATTTCATGTGGAATTTGGAGGACAATTGGGTCTTCAAATCCTGGATAATTTCTTTTTCATTTCCAACCAACATCATATCATCTGCATGCAAGAAAAAGTAAATAACATGGTCACCAATTAATTTAAAATACACACAGTGATCTGCTTTGCTTCTAGTGAAGCCAAGTCCCCGTATAAATGTATCAAATTTCTGATACCACGTCCTTGGTGACTGTTTTAACCCATACAAACACTTCTTTAACTTGCATACCAATTCTTTCTTACCCTTCACTACAAAGCATTCATGTTGCTTCATGTAGATTTCCTCCTCTAGATCCCCATGAAGAAATGTTGTCTTCACATCCATCTATTCTACCTCAAAATCAAAAGCAATAGCAATAGATAAAAGTAATCTAATAGAAGATACTTTGGCAACATGAGAAAAAATATCACCAAAATCAATTCTCGGCACCTGGGAATAACCTTTTGCTACCAACCGAGCTTTGTATTTCTCCACCTTTCCTTCTGCATTTGTCTTCTTCTTGAAGTCCCATTTGCTACCAATGGGTTTCCTTCCAACTGGAAACTCCACCAGATCCCAAGCCTCATTTTTGTGCAAAGATTCCATTTCATCAACCATGGCCTCTTTCCAGAGTTTTCCATCCTCTGAATTTATTGCTTCCTTCACAGTTGTGGGATCATTATCAGTAATAGATAAAGAGAAATTTGGAAAGAAAGTAGATGAACTATACCTTTCTTGCTGCCTTCTTTCTTGAACTGATCTTCTCACACCTAGAGTTTTTGGCTCTTCGTCTTCTAGTTCCTCCTCTGTTGTAGAGTCTGATTCTTCCTCCTTTAGCTCAAAATCTATCTTCTCAGGTTCCTTTGGCTAGACTTCATGTTTAATAACATCTTTCACCTCTTTGAACACCACATCTCAGTTGTACAAAACCTTCCTTGTTACTAGGTTCAAAAGCTTATAACCCTTTAAACCATCCTTATAACCAATAAAGATGCACTTTTTAGATTTACTATCCAACTTGGTTCATTTCTCCTTTGGAACATGTACATATGCATCACATAAAAATACCCTCAGATGTGAAAGAGAGGCTTTCTTACCAGTCCATACCTCTTGTGGATTTTTTATTGGCATTATGAGACAAGTGTTGTCCTTGATGGCAAATCACACAGATGACAGATCATAGTGCATCAGGTTAGTAGCAAGGAATTGATGATAAGACTACAAGAATGTTGGAAAGAATGAATTATCCTTTATAGATCTGTAAGTAGTTTCAGGGAAGCGAAGGTGTGTATACATGCAGGTTCTGTGAATGAAAACAGCATATACGCAGGTTGGTCCAAACAAAGCCGCGTATACACGTAGATTAGACATTACCAAGGCACGTATGCATATACACGCACTTTCACGCAAGGAAAAATGTGTACATATGGGAGAAATTATTTTTGGTCTGTGGTATTTAGTCCTTGGTATTTGAACCTATGGTTTTGGGCCACGATATCTCGTCATAAGTGTTGATCCCAAGTATTGGGTCCATGGTATTGTTTTGTTATGGTTTTGCACATTGGCATTGAGTAAGGCCTAAGACTATAAAAGGAGAAGAATATCATTAGGAAAAGGCATGGAAAAAGACTTGAATATCTGATGTAGTATGAGATCCAGTATGCAGGATATGGGTTATGATGCATTGCTTGATCTGAGCTAAGGAGGGATCTCATCAGTTGATGGAGAACAAGATCTAAGGATAGATCGGGATCAGATGGTTTGAAATGAATCATATTTATATGGTTTGATCATGGATAGACTAGATCCCAATTATTGATGCATGTTTTATTGTACGCATGTTGTGATCTGGGTATGACTGATGTCTGAAACAACTGCAAAGTTATGATTGAATATGTATAGATCTGTACACGAGTTGGCTTTGGCGAAAGCATGTATATACACGGGTTTAATTCATCGTAATAACGTATACATAATGAAGTATGATGTTTGAAGTTGCAGTTGGGTTTGATTGTTATTGCAGAGTTCTGTAGTCTGCTCTATGTTCTGGTGACTATGTTGTTGACAGGGTTTTAGCATTTCAGTGATTCAAAAATTGATGATGCTAGTATTGATTGTTTTGTGCTTCAATGATATTGATGGGTCCAGTATGAAAATTGGATGAAACGTGGCCTTCAGATTATAGTGTTGTGCTTCAGGAGTATCCAGTCTCAAAATGTATGAAACGTGGAACCTGTAGGAAGAAACAGAAGGCTGTTGCCTTCTGTAGGTTGGCACCTACATACTAGTACATCAGCTAGTACAAGAACTAAGGGGGTGGTAGCTCCCTTCCAGTAGCAGCTGGAGAACGAGTAAAGGTTGGAGCATTTTAGTAGGCTAGCACCTACGTACTAGTAAGTGGATCGACTAGTACAAGAGCTAAGGGGGTTGTAGCTCCCTTCCAGGAGAGTCTGGAGAATGAGAGAAGGGTGTAGCCTTCTGCAGGTAGAAGCCTACTTACTGGTATAAGACTGCACTAGTACAAAACTATTGTAAAAGAAGTTTCTTATTAAAAGAAGATAGAGATGACTTGCAGCAGGTGGTTTTCACCCACATTGGGTTTCCACCTTATATAATGGTGTTCATGTGTGCTTCTTGTGTGTGATGACCTGTTCTGTTTTACTGCACCTGCTTACTATACATATGGTTAAAGAAGTTCTGATGCACTAACTAAAGATCAACATTTAATGGATTAACTGAATCATAAGTATTCTAGATATACGCTAGTTGCACTAGACACAGTTGCATATACACGCGGGTTCCCTTAATTGAAGTAGCGTATATGTATCTAAGTATGGAAATGAAAAGGTTTTATTGACTTGATAATACTGATTCACCCCCCCCTCTCAGTATTATTTCCAACAATTGGTATCAGAGCAAGTCCTTTGGTAGAAGCTTGATCGCTTGAAGGAGATCTGTGGAACTATGGGAAAGAAGCTTAAGAAGAAAGCACCTAAGAAGAAGAAGACATCTTAGAAGAACTATGACAGTGGGTGTATGGATTGGGGAATATGTGGAAGAAGCACATCAGGTTCAAAATCACCTTAGAATGATGAACAAGATCTATCAGGTATCAATTTGTTATTCTCTGGTGATACATCTATTTATCCTCTTAAATATGATGAAAGTGTTTGGTCAATTCAGTGATGTCTAAATTGCAACTTTTAAATGTCAACCCGGGGCTCGTAAGCTGATGAAGTGAGGTGTACTATATGTACTTAGGCAATTGTTTCTTAAGCTTTTTTCGTTTTTAACTTTTTAAGATTGTTTTCAAGTATATCTATCCTACTATGATGTGATGGAAATGAAATAAAGTGAGTGAAGTGTGTGAGATTGTGATGAGCTTTTTATAACTTAAAAGTATTCTACAAGAAAGCTTGAACAACAATTGAAATGAAATAAACTCTTAAAGGAAAATAAAGGCATCAAATAAAAGACTAATGACATTGGTCCAGTATCTCTGCTGCTGCAAGAAAATGAAGATGAAATCTATGTCAAATAAAAACTAAGCAATGTGAAACTAAAGTAAATCTAGATAAAAGAAAGACTAGTCACAAATACTTTAACTTCTTCTTAACCTCTTGTCTTTAAACTGAATATATCATGTGAGAGACATTAAAAATAAGCCAAGTAATTGTGAGTTCTTGAACAACTAAACCAAGCTGTGGTAAGTGATATTTTGGTCCTCAATAAAGATATTAAATTATGGAGAAGAAACTATCAATAGATAAACAACTTGATGTCTAAAAGCAGAAAGCAACTATGCAGATTAAAGAAATGATAGTAAGGAAATAAAGGCTGCAAAACAAGGAAGGTCAGCAACATAGACAAGATGATCACAAGTGCCACTAGTTGTGAAAAAGAAAAGAAAGAAACTATCCCGGGCACGCCTAAGAAACCTGCATAACGCATTGATCAGTCATGGAAAAGTGCAGAAATATAAATAAGCAGAATTCAAAATGTATATACAGCTATTGTACATGATCAAAACACAGCAATCAAAGGCATTCTGTACAACTATTATACATGAAATAAGAACAAGAAATGCAGGAAATTAAAGAGTACTATACAGGCCTTCAGTAAACAGGGGCCCTCTGCCTACTCCAGCCGGTTAAATGATCAATTACACGCTCAAATGGAAAATAATCTTCTCATATATTATGCATCAAAATAGAAAGTACAGTGGGAGTTCAAAATTACATATCAGCAGCTAACAACCAACTATCCAACGTTCAAAGATGCTTTCTTTATAATAGAGGAAAGAAAACTAACTTAACGAAAACTAAGCTATTCAAACAGCTGTGTAAAAACACGTAGTCTTGCTGCATCCTCAGATTTAGGCAACGGTCGTTGTGGGCGTTCAATCTGCTGTTGGATTCATGTTTCCCACTGTCTTCGTGGCTGAAGAGGATGCCACCTGTTCTTCACGTGCTCTAAAACAGAACACGCAGAGCCGTGCCACCGCCAATGACTTCTGTTGACCGTAGTTGCCTCCTCGTTGACCACGGGTTTTGATGATTGGTTTGGGTGAGCTGGAAGGACACACACCATGTCCTTGGTTCCACGAACTTACCTATGTGGCTCTTCTTCCCGGAGGACCGCTGGAACATATGATTTAATAAAACAGTTGCGGAATCTGGGGTTGGCTGCAGAAACCGGGATCAGCTGCGGAAACCATGTGTGAGCTGCGGAAATGCAGCACTTTGAACCAAAATTCTAAACCAAACACAGTCATTAGCATAATTAGCAAACCATGTAAAATGTCCTAAAATACAATGATTTGAGCAATTTGATGGAGGGAATGAGTGGAAAAAGAAGGAAATGAATAGGAAAAGGAGGCTGAGAGGATGTATAAAGAAGTGTAGGTTTGAGGCTCAACATACCCCCACTGTGAAGGTGTTGCATGTCCTCATGCAACCAAAACTTTGTCATTGTTTTTCAATCCATGTGCTTAGATGCTTTTGCCAAAACATCTAGCCTTCTTTTCTTTCTCCTTGCTGCCAAAATTGTCCTTGGTTTCTTGACTAAACACCTAAATCTCAAATTGATCAATGCCCTGCTCAGTTTCTTACATTTTCCCTTCAATTTTGTGTTCTTCTTCTGCCAGAGTCCTAAGTGAAGCATGGTATTTTCATGGACCATTTTGTCCACCTTTCTTTGTTCTTTCAATGCTTCGTTTTCTTGTTTAATATGCTAGTTCAGGACTTCTAGTTCAAACACCTCCTATTTTAAAGATTGGACCTGTTCATTAAGAGGCAATATAGTGCTTGGACCTGCAACTGATTGCTCCAAGGCCTCCAAATAATTGTATACCTCCTGCTGGTCAGGGTCAATTTCCGGTGTTCTTCTTGGGCTATGTTCAAAATCAAATTCTGTTTGAGGTTCTGTCTGAAAGGGACTCTCTTCGCGTGGAGGAGTGGACTCAAGGTCAAGCTGAGCTGAGCCTTTTCAGGTGTACCTTCTCCCAAATCAATGAAATGTGATTGTTTTTCTTTAGTCACACTCATTCTTTCTTTAAGTCTACTGCTTCTTCTCACTTGTACACTGGTGCTCTTTTGCTGGGCACTCTATTTTTCTTTCTATTTCTTCTTTGAGAGGGCAGTAGCTTGAAGTTGTGCTAGTCTATCAGCCAAGGTTTGGGAGTCTTCTTCTAATGAAGGTTCAGGTGATGGATATGATTTTTGAACAATTGTTTTCCCTTTATCCTTTTTCTGTTTCTTGGTTTTATCTCTCTCTTCCTCTTCTTCTTGAGTGGTTTCCTGAGTTTCTACAAAAGGAGGATTTTGGGTTGCAACATCTTTTTTCGTTCTCCTACTTATTTTTGGGATTCTAGGAGGACTGCTAGCGGAAGCTTTAGTTACTTCTTGGAAATGATTCCTGACTAAAAACTTTTCCCATGTATCATTATTATTTTTCAATTGATCCTCTATGAGAATTCTAATGAACCCGTGATGATATAAGTGGGGTTCAATATGGCTTACATTCTTTTGGACAGTGGAACTCATTTTCCTTAGGCTTGCTAATAGAAAGTAGGGTAAATTGATGGCATGGACTTCCATGAAGTTCATCATAATTCTTTCATGGTACATATACATGGTGCCAAAGCGGCCCTCACATGTGATGAACTTTTGAACAAGTAATAACAATGCAGTCCATTCTTCCTTAATTACATGTACAGGAATCCCTTTAGTGAATATTGAAGTGTCCATACCTGGGTTCTTGAGCATGTTCTTCCATCCCTGATCTTCCAGCCTTATGTTCTTAAACCATCTGTCTCCCACCTGAGGTAGACTGGTTGCTGTTGCTATGGTGTTCTCTGTTATTGTGAATTTCAGGTCCCCTACTTCCACGGTGTGTCCATTGAAGGATCAAGCAAATGCTTCCGTTACCTCCTTATCATACCATCTGAATTTTTGAATGAACTTCAACCATTTTGCTTTCTTTAATGCTTCCTTCATCTCTGGATACCCTTATAAATACTTTGAACCTTCTGGTTCAGCTCTAAGCAGCTTCCCCATCTTCGGCTGTCAACTTCGGCTGAAGCTTTGACTGTATGGATGCTCAAGGAGGATGCTCACAGGAAAAACAGGTGAATTACGACTGTAAGTGGAGTAGCCGTAACGTAATGCAAGGCGTATGGCAGAACTGTAATCGGGGTTTGAAACAGAGCTGCGGGGTTTGCAGCGGAAATGGAAGTGGAAATGGTGTGAGTATGAGGGAGTAGAAGACAAACACGAGAAATGAGTTCAATGCGTGCGGAAATGGAGTGATAAGTGGATGGAATAACGTCTGAATCCTTTAGAGCTGGGTGGCTTACGCACACGTCTCAGTATTAGCTGCGGAAATCATGGTGTAGAAGAGACGTAGTATAATAGGTCACTTTTTCATACAGCCAATAAATGAAAGCGCAGTCCCATTTCGAGTTTGAAATAAGAGAGATTATGGGACCATTAGAAGGGTATGAGGTGGATGAAGTATTATCGTGGAGGAGGAGTGGGATGATCTTGCCGAATCATTGCATTTAGTGGCTCTTTCCACGATTTAATAACTATGCATAAAATGACATTAAATTGTTGTTTGGAAAAGATTTTGATCACACCTTCATGAGTTTGCCATTTGTTGATTAAGGTTGCTGATCCATTATTGCTTTTTGATTCTGTAGGTGCCTCATATCCTTGCTACCTTTGGTGATGATGATGTTAACCTTTGACTGAGATTTCCTTTGAAAACAGAGTGCTGCTAGCTGTAGAGACAGAATCATTTCTGGCTGCGGAAACTGTTGCGAGCTACTGAAACAGTTTCCAGCTGCAGAAACTAAGACATCTCCCTTTTTACTGCACAAAGTTAGTTAGGAAAAGACTAACTGAATGGAAATAGTCCTGAAAAGGACTTTTATTGATGGTATGAGATGGAGTGAATGGAGTGAAGTGAAAAAAATGAAATGGAATGAAGTGAAATGGAGATGAAAAATGATGAAGTGAAGTGAAATGGAATGAAGATGGAGCGAGGATGGAAAGAGAGAGAGATTTTTTTTGGAAAATATAGAGTGTCAGGTGTCCCTGATTTTCACTCCATATTTTCTGTATAAGACCGCCAATTTGAGATTGGTTTTCAGGCTTATACACATTTTTCTTTTTTTTTTCAATTCAGAAAGAAACAATGATTAGGCTGATGGAGGAGAAGAATTCTTCTCCACTAGCCTCATTGCAGAATTTTCTTGAAATATTTTGACAAAGTCCTCTTTTGAGAGTGGCTTATGATCAATTTTCAATCGGTGGCCATTCACAATGAGAGGAGTTTGAAACTCATCAATAGTCTTGATTCGAACTGCTCCATTGTTAAAGACTTCATCAATCTCATATGGCCCAAGCCAATGAGTTTGGAATTTCCCTTTGAAGTCTTTGAATTTTGAGTCAAACAGTAACGCCCAATCTCCCTTTTGAAACTTCTTTTCTTTGATATACCGGTCATGCCACTTAGTTCTTTGGTGCTAAACTAGATCGGTCCTTAAAATTGCATCTTGTCTTATTTCATCTAGCTCATGTATCTGCTCCATTCTGTGCTTTTGGGCTTCTGATAGACTCATCCCCAGCTGAACTGTCATCTTGAAGGTCTTGATTTGAAACTCAATGGGGAGCAAGACTTCTTTCCCATAAACAAGTTCATAGGGAGAATGTCCTGTTGTGTTCCTCCATGTAGTTCTATAGGCCCGTAAGGCTTCAGGAAGCCTTTCTGCCCAATCTCTTCTATGGAGATGAACAGTCTTGGTGATGATGCTGTCAAGAACTTTATTTGTGGATTCCACTTGACCATTTGCTTGCGGATGGTATGGAGTAGATTTTCTATGCTTGATTTTGTATTCCTCCATCATCTTCTCCATCAATTTAGATGTAAATTGACTTCCCTGATCTATCACAATTTCTCTTGGGACACCAAAACGAGTAAAAATATCCTCAAAAAGAAATTGAATAACTGAATTTTCAGTGGCAGAAGGCAATGCCTTGGCTTCTACCCATTTAGTAACATAATCAGTGCAAACCAATATATACTTCTTTTGTTTAGATGGTGGATTAATAGGTCCAACGAAATCTAAAGCCCATTTCTCAAAGGGTTCGATGAGTAGCTGTGGCTGTAATGACATTTCATTCGAAAGAGTTGGTCTCGCAACTCTTTGGCAGCTGTCACACCTTCTAACATATTGCTTTGCATCTTTGAAGAGAGAAGGCCAATAATATCCTAAAGAAAGGATTTTATAGGCCGTCCTCTCGTCAGCAAAGTGTCCACCGCATGGTTCATCATGACATGCCTTAAGGATGTCAGCCATTTCATCTTCCCGAACACATCTTCTGATCACACAATCTAGCCCTGTTTTGAACAATTCATTAGAAATCCATGAATAATTTGAAATCTCCTAAATAATTTTCCTTTTCTCATTAGGAAATAAGTGTGGAGGTAGCTTCCCTGTAACCAAATAGTTAGCAATATCTGCATACCAAGGAGTCTTAGTAGTTACTGCAAACAAATATTCATCTCGAAACTTATCCTCTACAGGAGAATCTTCATTAGTATTTTGGATTCTAGACAAGAAATCAGCTACTGTATTTTGTTTCCCTGGTCTATCCAACACAGTAATATTGAATTCTTGTAAAAGTAAAAGCCATCTTATAACTCTGCCATTGGTAACAGGTTTGTTCATGAGATATCTAATGGTAGAATGATTAGTATGGACAAAAGTTTCATAGCCTGTTATATAGTGTCTAAATTTATTGATTGCATGAACAACAACTAAGAACTCTTTCTCAGTCACAGTATAATTCAACTCTGTGGGAGTCAAATTTTTACTGGTGTAGTAAATGGCATAAGGAACTAAATCCTTTTTACCCAACACAACTCCAAGAGCTGTATCTGAAGCATCTGTAGAAATATGGAAAAGAAGTTTCCAATTTGGCCCTCTCAAAATGGGTGCTTCAGATATTCTTGTTTTCAAAGCTTCAAATGTAGATTGACAATCAGGATCCCATTTGAATTCACAGTATTTTGTGAGTAATTTAAAGAGAGGAGATGCTATCTTGGTGAAGTTTTCAATAAATCTTCTATAATACCCAGTAAACCCAAGAAAACTTCTAAAATCTTTTTGACAATTTGGAATAGGCAGCTTGGAGATGACTTCAACTTTTGATCTATCAACCTTAATTCCATCTCCTGAAATATGATGTCCTAAAACAATCCCTTCAGTAAACATCATAAACCATTTCTCATGACTTAATGAAAGGTTTGTCTCCTTACACCTGATAAGAACCTTTTCCAAATTCTCTAATGCCTCTTCAAATGAATCACCATAAACTGTAAAATAATCCATGTAAACCTCTACACAATCATGAATTAGATCAGAAAAGATTCCTAGTACTGCCCTTTGGAATGTTGCGGGTGCATTACATAATCCAAAAGGAAGTACTTGGTAGGCGAAAGTTCTCCATGGACAAGTAAATGTGGTCTTGTCTTGATCTTTAGGTGCTACCTGAATCTGATTGTAACCACTAAAAGCATCCAAGAATGAGAAATACTTTTTGCCTGCTAAAGTATTTAATACTTGATCAATAAAGGGTAAAGGAAAGTGATCCTTCAAGGTTGCTTTGTTCAATTCTCTGTAATCAATGCAAACCCTCCATTTACCATTCTTTTTAGGTACTAACCAAAGGAGAAACCCATCGGCTATCTGAAATTGGATAAATGAAGTTCACATTAAGTAACTTTTGGAGCTCTTCTTTCACTATCTCCCTAAGGTTTGCATTCATCCTTCTTTGAGGTTGTCTGATTGGTCTACTATTTTCCTCAATGTAAATGTGATGAATGCAAGTCTTAGGATCAATACCTTTCATATCGGTATACTCCCATGCAAATGCAGTAGAATGCTTTTGCAAGATTTTGGTTAGCTCTTCCTGTTGTGATTTTTCCAGATTTTTATTGATATTCAATGTTTTTCCTGGAAAGATCTCAATGGCAGAACTTCCAAATTCTTCCATAGAGAAAAGAGACATTTGTCTAGATGATAGATACTCAATCTCAGAATCTAACTGAAATTATGTGTGGTCATATTCTAAAGATATTTGAAAGTTTTCTAAGGTATTCAGAATTTGACTATCTTCACTGATCTCAGAAATAGTAAAGACGGGTTGTATAGTATCTTCATCATCAATCCATTCATTATCTCCTATTTCTATAATTGCTTTTGCTAGAGGATACAGATTGAACTTCTTTGTTGAATTACCATCAGAAATGTACATATCCCCAGACCTACAACTGATAAAAGCATCAGCTGGGCTAGCCAAGGTCTTCCTAAAATGAGAGGATGTCCACCTAAATTATCTTGGGGTTAATCATGAAATCCACTGGATATTCCAAGAGTCTAAGGAGACTGAAATGTCTTCTAATACACCATCTGGTTTAATAATTGAGCGATCTGCAAGTTGTAATAAAGTAGGTGTAAAAAGAAGGTTAGGAAGTTTTAGCTGTTCCATATTTTGTCTACTCATGATGTTGACAATAGCCCCTAAATCAATCAAAGTATTTGGAATTTCTACCCCATTGATAGTTGTTTTAACAATTGGACTACCAGGGTCTACATATGATGCAGGAGCACCGAGCAACAAAGCAAGCAAGTGTGGACCAGAGGATCAGAATAGAGAAAAGCTTGTTTTAAAGGAGAAAAGCGAATTTAAAGCGGATAATTTAAAGCAGATAAGATGGATACAGCCATGCAGGCTTTTGGAGAGCTTTCATTGTAGAAAAACTAGGAGAAAATCTTATCAATTCTTCCTAATGCATCTTATATAAATGTAATGTGATAGGGTGTGAGATATATCTTATTTGTGAGTAAAATAGTGAGTGAGCAAGATGTAGTCGATTGTGAGCTAGGTTTTAAGGCTGAAATGCCTTAGCCTGGAATGTAATTTGTTTTGTATATATATATGAAACATGTTCTAGTATTGTGTACACCTACGCCTGTGTGTATGGTATAATTAAGTTAAATCTTGTGTTCAAGCTTGTTGATCCAAATATCATGTATCTGTTATATGTAAATGTTTGTTAAAGATAGCATGCAGCGCAGAGGAAGATTCTGATGATGATGGAGAGATGAATGCTCTACCAGTGAAGAAATCACAAAGGAAACAGGCTCCAGGATCTTGTTTTTTTAAAGAAATTGGGATTTTGGGCAACCCCAAAATTCCCATTTTCATCAGGTGGTATCAGAGCAGTAAGATTTTGCGGAAAGAGGTACAGTTGAGTTAAAGATGAAGAATTTATGGTCTTGCTATTGTGCAGATGGCCGCAGTGGAAGGTGAGAAGATTTGCCGCAACCTAGAGAAGGATGCCAAAAGACTGAGTGTGGGAGGGCTTGGTGAGGTATCGTGTAACAGAGGAGGCTGTTACTGTAGAGGTTGGTTGCAGCTCACAGAGTTCTAGTGAAAGAATGCAGTGGATAAAATTGCTAAAGACCAGAAGAAGCATATGACCAGGAGGTCATAAATTTTTGTGCCTCGGGAGTCTGATGCAGGAGCAACCAGCAACAAAGCGAACGAGAGGATCAGAATAAAAGAAAAGCGTGATTTAAAGCAGAAAAATAGATTTAAAAAGGATAAAGCAGATTTAAAGCTTTCATGCATGAAGCTTTTGTGGAGGAAATAAGGAGAGGTTAGGATTGATCCTTCCTAAAATTTTTATATAATTGTAATACCATAGGGGTGTAGGAATATCTGTTTTGTGAGGAATTTTGTGAGTGGCAAGATGTAGTTGAGCTAGAGCTAGTTTTAAGGCTAAAATGCCTAATTTTGTAATTGTTCCGTAAATATACAAATACGTGTTTATGTTCTGTGTTAATTATATATTGCTATGTATTTATTACCTTGTGGTTGTAAGATTTTAATCCTATATTGCATGCTTGTAATGGGTTGAAGGGAAGGATCAAGATTTTTTTAAAGAATTTGGGATTTTGGGCTTATACCCAGATCTCATTTTCATCAACATACTTCTGCATGGTAACTTTTCCCATCATGATATCTGCAATTTTTCCTACCAGGTGGATTTTTCTTGTATCTCTTGGTTTCCTTCCTGGTCTTTTAGGACTTAACTCCTTTATTGTCTTTGCTAGAATAGGAATTTCTTTAATGGCTTGTAACAAGGGAATCTTGATACAGACATTCTTCAATTCATCTAGAAATTCATAGTCAGGCAACAATATTTGTTTTTCCACTCCTTTGTCAATTTGTAATCTTTCAGGAAAAGGAGGTGTTGATGAAGATGCAGGTTGCTCAACTATAGGAGTTGTGGGGGTTAACTCTTTTTCTTTTCCTTTTTGAGTGCTTGAGTTTTGAAGATATGCTTCATAACCCTTATTGGCTTCAAGAGAATCTTCCTCAAAAATGCTTTGCTTTTGAATATCTATAGAAGGTTTATCTAGAACTCTACCTGATCTGAGTTGTACATCATTGAGAGGAACAATCATAGAGGCAGGATATTGAAATTGTAGACCTTCCATCATGAAAGCATTTTGAGGGTTTTTATTATTGGGGTTTGGCAATGGATGAGAAGGGAGTTGATTTGACTTTTGTTGGAGCAAGAGTTGAGAATTTGAATTCTGTTGAGAGGGTTGTTGTTGATGAAATGGTAATGATAATTGTGGGTTTTGATTTGGAAGTTGTGGAGCTTGTTGGTTTTGAAAAGACGGAGGATATTGATAGAATTGAGCAAATATCCCATAATGATTTTGCATACCTTGCATCCATGATTGAAA
>APFE031257400.1:10545-23369 GCA_000404065.3 Pinus taeda
TACCCAAAACGGGGCCCACAATTTGGCGTTTCATCTTCTAGGGGTAGGTTTCGGAATGTGAAGGGTTTTCCATTGTTTCTCAACAATAAATAGGCCTTCGAGCCTCATTGTAACATAGTTCAGAACAGTTCAGAGGCATGTAGCTCCCACATCTCTTCTCAGAGATAAGCTACCATCGCCCTAGCTGGTTTATTTCCATTTCTGGTTGTAAGCACATTTCCGTATTTTCCATTAATGAAATGAAGTATTATTTCCGTTGCATCTCTTTATTTATGGTTATCGCATCTCTGTATTTATGGTTATCTCTGTAATCTATTGCATTCCTGTTTAAATCCGGATCAATTTCGGGGTCAAACCCACTACCTCCTCTCCACAATGCCCACAGGCTACTGCTACACCACAACATTAGATCTTAATATATACGGCATTGCGCTTCATGTTAAAGGTTCATTGTAAAGCACATATGGGGAAAGGGGCTAGGGCTTAGCCCAAGCCCCAAAAAAAAACGTCATATAACCTTCCTCCATGACCAGGAGCGTGCCCAACTAACAGATTACCATTAATCTAGTGCTAAATTGTGCTTAGCATAATTAATCACACTTATCCCTTAATTAAATGCACTTAATATTAAACGATGATTATTGCTAATTAACTGCCCTTAAGCACTAATTAAACATGATTTACAGTTGGTGGAGATTTTGGCAGATTCTGCCAAATCCAGAACCGCCCCCAATTTTAGCGAGATTAACAAAAGTTTTCCAGATTTGGAGAAGATTTCTAGGGAAAAATTGTTTGAGCCATAACTCGAGCATTTTTCAACCAAATTGAGCTCAAGAAAAGGTGTTCTTAGATGATTTCAACATTATTAACATAATGGAGCAGGTCTTATATGCAATCAGGCACTTTTGTAGGTTATTTTTCCACGTTGAAGTTTAAGGAAGCCTAGGGCCACCAAGAGAGGAGGTCAAGCCCAGAACAGTTGTGGTCCATTTGCATAGTTTGGAGAATCATATTAGGGGTTTTTGCATGCTCTAAGTCCATTGAAGCAGGTTTTAGGAACTGTAGATCATTGTAAACCATATTTTTTTCCATTTTGACCAAATACAGAGGCCCAAGCCATGGAAGCTGGACCAAGGAGATGTAGCCTAAGATGGGTGAACTCCTTTATCAAAACATTGTGTTAAGTGTTTTTCTTGATGGTTTGTTGTTCATTTACTTGCTGATGTTATCACTTGTATTTCATTCTATTCTTCTCATGATTCTAACATAAACTTGACATAAATTTACCTATTTTGATTCATAAACACCTAAGAAAACCTATGCACATGAAGCAATGGACAAGCATTTATCTTTAAATGTGAAGTTGAATTAGCACAGCGAAACTAACATTCAGCTACGATCAAAGTAAGGGTGGGGCAGGACCCATGGGTGGGATGTAACAAGGGTTTTTCCCTCTCTCCGAGAATCATCGACCACTTTAAAGAAAGAGGATTATATTATTTGAGTCAGATAGAGAAGGTTGGACGCTCAACAATCTGGGATCAAGCCTAGTTATCCGAAGGGGAGTTAAACCTTGAACTCTAATGGGAGGAGGAACGACATCATTTTACTATGGAAATTCATAGGTCGAATGTATGCCTCATAAACAAACGAGACACCCTATGATGGTTTCATGCTCCCACAGGCAATTACTCCCCAGAGTATGGTTATAACTATCTTATGTCTAAGAAGGGATGGGAAAATCTGGAGTGGTGGGAAAAACCTATCTGGAAACTAAAATTTCCAGTCAAAGCAAGAATGTTTTTCTATTGTATTCTAAGGAATAAGGTTCCAACATGTGATCAGGAGCTCAGGACCAAGTGTTGTAAAATGGTAAAAAAATGAAAGTACTTAGAACTGGTTTGAACCTGAACGAATGGACATAGCTCACCTTCCTGATTCTGGCACCGTGAACGGTTTGGAAAACGGTCGCCGTATGAGAAAGTTATGCCAAAAAGAAGAATTGCCCAATAACATTCAAATTTTGAATTTTTTCAAAAAAAATTAAAATAGAATATTCCATAAAATATACTTTGGAATATTCTATTTTGAGCAGCAAATGGAAAGCTGCCATGTGGCAGGCCCGAAGGGCGCCACGTGGCCAAAGTGACATCAACAAGTATGTTGGGGCGCATGTTTAAAGTTTTTTGCAGTTCTGAGTATTGAACCCGCGACCTACAGTCGACAACAACGACGCCTTACCAAGGCGCCACCGGGGTTACATTTGTTATATGGGTGGCGGAAATATTTTATAAAGTTGGGTTTGTATTAAGGCGGGGCCCGAAGGGGGCCAACCCCCACTCATGAGACCACAGCACAAGACCACGGGCCTATCTACTAAACCGTCGACGCTAATAACGTTCAACGGTTATAATACGTGGCAGTCACATGTCCCCAAAGTCTGGGTTAAACAACGGTTAGACTGCCCGTCAACCACAATTTTGGGTGCGCAATCCAAGAAAGACTGCCAGTGTTATAAATCTG
Organism: Pinus taeda; assembly: GCA_000404065.3. Classification (NCBI taxonomy): domain Eukaryota; kingdom Viridiplantae; phylum Streptophyta; class Pinopsida; order Pinales; family Pinaceae; genus Pinus; species Pinus taeda. The sequence goes on from APFE031257400.1 coordinate 13,069, forward strand.
TTCACATGCACAGTTATGACAAATGGATAACCGGCGGTCAGTTAGCGGCGGAATTGGAAGAGCACCAAAATTGGTGGGCCCACCATATTTGGCAGGCCTATCTGGACTCTAACTACGGTTAGCTGGAGTGGTTCTAGGCCAAACTGGAGGAAATCTTCAAGGAGCCATAACTTTGGCTAGGAAAGTCCTTTTTGGACGAATTGTTTTTTGATTTTGGGTCTCTTCGACCTTCTAAAGCCATTGGCATAGGTTTCACAACCATCTGAGGTCATTTGCAGGTGGTTTTTCTTCGTGGAAGTTTCAGGAGCCACTAGGGCCAAATCAGTTTGGGAGCTGCATTGGGAAGTGTGCAGCCATTGAAAGTGGAACGAAGGTCCATTATGAATGAATTCAGTGTTCTTAATCCATATCTATAGCTTTTTTTTTTCTGGTTCATCTGTTTGAGGTGAAACAAAAGCCTATTTCTACTGTAGGGAACCTTCTAAATCTAATGAAGGTGTTTTCATAAGCATTTGGAGACTTCTAAAGGCCGAGATGTTGAAGAGAAGTTTCAGGTAGCGCGGAGCCATCCATGGGAGAAGGCCTAGATTGGGGATGCAGTGCTCATTTTGAGCAAATGAATAGTCATTTGTTTATGTTAGATATGTGTTGGAGATAGTAGTAGAGGTTTCAGATACATCTGAAGTATTTTGAAGGAGTTTGTGCCATTAAGAAGCTCAGGGAAGCTTAGTGCACCTATTGAAGGAATCAAGTCGAGGGGAACCTAGATCTGCCTGCACAAAGTGGACAGCCATGACCGGGATGTATATGGTTTTTCGAAACCCATAGGTTTAGTCAGTAACCTTTTGGAGTTGAGTGTGGAACTCGTAAAATAATTCAATCCATAATCCAAAAGAGCCAAGTCTAGTTGACTAGAGCTCACAGGAGACGTAGCCCACGAGATTGGGCTGAACTCCTTATTAAATTTGTTATTATGTGTGATGTTTATTTGATGCCTTATATGTTTGATATGTATGGTTAATATAAGTTGAAACAAATCAAGTTAAAACACATAAACAGAAGAAAATACATACACCTCTTACACATGTATGTTTACTGAATTGAATACCTTGCTAAGCATTTACAAGTAGTTTCAATTTCAGATCAACATGGTATCAGAGCAGGTTGTTGCTTCTTTGTATCAAAAGCAGTCAAATAAAGCTATAGACAAAGCCTGAAAAGAGCCAGGAATCCTTCGAAATGCTCTTGTTATAAAATTTCAAAGTAGATAAATGCTCTTTTTAGTCAATCTCTGGTGTAGTTGTCTTTTGATTGTTTTTGTGCAAGGATATTTTGACTGTCTTGCAAGTTTTGATCACAATAGCTTGAAAGGAAGATTGGGGATAGCCACTGAATAGCTAAGTCTTGGAGAAGACAAAAGGAATAGCAGATGTTTTCCTTACACCAAGGACCTCAAGACAATCCGTGAAGCACAAGGAGTTTGATGCAAAAAAGGTTGTTTGAATAAGAGTTTGACTCTGCAATCATTTGATTTAGGAATTTGTTAATAGATTCTGAATTTTGTTGAAGCTCTTTTGTTTGTTTTTATAATGACAACTTCCATAAGTGAGTTCTCAAAATCATCCTCCTTCACAAGATTATTTGATGAAGGCTTGAAGTAAGAATTTTTCATCATGATGAATATGGTGAGAGAAATGTATGAGGATGAAAGGCAGAGCTCTAAACTTCAAGAGCAATTGAATTCCATGAGGGAAGAGAAGCAATTGCTTTCTGACCAATTGCAGGAAATGGAAGGCCAACTTCATATTACAAACATGAATCTGGAAAGGATGCATGAGTTGGAGACACAACTCCTTGTTGCCAAAGAAGCCTTAGCCAAGTATCAGCGTGAAGAAGAGGTAAACAATTCTAGTTTGTCTTCAAATTCTTATAAGAATATTTATGTAGGTTCTTTTGAGAAACATACCAGAGGCATAGGGTCCAAGTTGATGTCCAAAATGGGATATGAAGGAAAAGGATTGGGAAAACATGCAGAGGGTATAGTTGAGCCAATAATGGTTGAGGTAAGGCCTAAGAATTTGGGACTTGGCTATGGACAATCTTATGGAGAAAGTTCCAAAGCAGCCATGAAGGCAATTGAAATAGTTCCTAGAAGGAGTTTCATTTTAGGTTCTCTATCTCAAGGTTGTAAAGGTTGTATCCTTGAGGAATGCAACAGTTTGAAACATTCTTTGCAGGAAGAAGGTGTGCATAAGCATGCACTTGAACAAGAAAGTGGTGAAGGCTCTAAAACCATTGAAGGCATTGATAGTGTTCCAAAAGGAGCTTCTTCTTCATTTGATTCACCTCCTCATGAAGGTAATGAAGGTGAAAGAGAAAGGTATAAATCTGATTTCAATCATATTTCCTTTGATCATGTAAAGCATGGTAAATTTCCACATAAGCATTGGAAAAGAATTGCATGTTATTTTTGTGGTTTGGTTAACCATAGTGTTTCTATATGTTGGAAAAGAATGGCAACATGCAAGAAACTTTTGAAGGAAAGGAGGCAGGAAGCCAAAGTTCCATTGAACAATGCAAATGATGCTATCAAGAAGATGAACATGTGTTTCACTTATTGCCATAAGCATGGACATACCACTGAAAGGTGTTGGACTTTGAATCCAACAATGCTTCCATGAAAGTTGAAGAAATTGGAGAAAGAGTATGGCAAGAATGGGAAGGAAGTTTCCATCATTTATATGTGTCAAGATGATACGCGTGTTGATATCGGTGTGCAGTTAAAGGAAGTGCCTTTGAAATGGATTGGTAAGAAATGGTTAGAATTCTTATCCAATTAAAGTTTCATGTCTTTTGATTGGATGCATTTCTTTGTTAAGGGAATGCAAGTTGCAAGATGGAAAAAGTTGAGTATGAGACTCACTCTATTTCAGCTCTTATCACCCACATGTCTTTTTATTGGGTTGATGTACCTGTTGGTCTTAGAAAAGAAGAGTTGAAGTTGCACCTGTACATAAATGTTGTAGGTGTGTTTATCGAACTATATATAGTTCATTGTTTTTGATACATACATGTGTTTGTAAATGTATCTTGTTGACAGTCGACTAGTGTCGCTTGTGAGCACACTTTTACATTGTCGATTGTGTCAAACATTGATTATCGACTTGTGTCGATTGTGGTGCACATGTTTTGTCGACTTGTGTCGGTTGTGTACACACTTGTTATGTTGATGGTTGAGTCCATTATTCAGCACATTTCAGGACAAATTGTTGTTGATGATTGTCTTGTTGCACAAGATGTCGTTGGTGTCATTTGGTGCAGGGAATGAAGTGTCAGTGCACAATCCCATGAGCTGGAAAAGCATGCATGCAAAGAGGGCTCAAATTTCAGCATGGCCCTCTACTTATTTTGAGAATTTTTTGCAGCAAGTATCCCAAGAGTTTGGGATGAGCATTTGCAGTACATTCAGCATGTTACAGTCGGTAAAAGCCTTCTCATTTGGGAGGCATCTTTTCTTCTAGAGCGGAGGTGCCATGGATGGGCATCATGATAGTTGGCAAGACCACATGTTCAGAGGAATATTTCAGCTCATATATCAGCGAGTATCATTGCTGGTTTTTGCAAATTTTCAATCTGTCTAGCGAACAAGCTTGGTCGGGATTCGATAAGTACTTGGCTTATGCAGCAAAAAGTTGCCATGACGACAATTGGCAAGGCAGGACATTTTGGCATCAGTATGCTCTTTTGGTTGAACGGAAGAGGATATTTTTGTTCCTCAAGTGTTGTACAGTTCAGTTCAGAGATTCAGTAAGCTTTTGGGGACCATAAGCCTTCTCATTTAGGAGGTGTGATCAGGAGCTCAGGACCAAGTGTCATAAAATGGTAAAAAATGAAAGTGCTCAGAACTGGTTTGAACCTAAACGATTGGATAGAGCTCACCTTCCTGATTCTAGCCCGCGAACGGTTTGGAAAATGGTCGCCGTATGAGAAAGTTATGCCAAAAAGAAGAATTGCCCAATAACATTGAAATTTTGAATTTTTTCAAAAAAAAATTAAAATAGAACATTCCATAAAATATTCTTTGGAATATTCTGTTTCGGGCAGCAAATGGCAAGCTGCCACGTGGCAGGCCCAGAGGGCGCCACGTGGCCAAGGTGATGTCAGCAAGTATGTTGGGGCGCATGTTTAAAATTTTTGGCAGTTCTGAGTATTGAACCCACAACCTACAATCTACAACAATGACGCCTTACCAAGGCACCATCGGGGTTACATTTGTTATATGGGTGGCGGAAATATTTTATAAAGTTGGGTTTGTATTAAGACGGGGCCCAAAGGGGGCCAACCCCCACTGATGAGACCACAGCACAAGACCACGGGCCTATCTACTAAACCATCACCGCTAATAACGTTCAACGGTTATAATATGTGGTGGTCACATGTCCCCAAAGTCCGAGTTAAACAACAGTTAGACTGCCCGTCAACCACAATTTTGGGCGCACAATCCGAGAAAGATTGCCAGTGTTATAAATCTGTTCACATGCACAGTTATGACAAACGGATAACCAGCAGTTAGTTAACAGCAGAATTGGTAGAGCGCCAAAATTGGCGGGCCTATCTGGACTCTAACTATAGTTAGCTGGAGTGGTTCTAGGCCAAACTGGAGGAAATCTTCAAGGAGCCATAACTTTGGCTAGGAAAGTCCTTTTTGGACAATTTTTTTTTTTTTGGTCTCTTCGACCTTCTAAAGCCATTGGCATAGGTTTCACAGCCATCTGAGGTCGTTTTCAGGTGGTTGTGCTTCATGGAAGTTCTAGGAGCCACCAAGGCCAAATCAGTTTGGGAGCTGCATTGGGAAGTGTGCAGCCATTGAAAGTGGAACGAAGGTCCATTTTGAATGAATTCAGTGTTCTGAATCCATATCTACAGTTTTTTTTTCCTGTTGAGGCATTCTTCTCACTATTTAGCTTCAGGGAAGCTTTCAGGGCCACTAGGGCCATTTCAGTGATTGAGTTGTGCTGGGCTAGGTTCATTTGTTTGAGGTGAAAAAAAAGCCTATTTCTGTTGTAGGGAACCTTCTAAATCCAATGAAGTTTTTTTCAAAATAATTTGGAGACTTCTAAAGACCGAGATGCTAAAGAGAAGTTTCAGGCAGCCCAAAGCCATCCATGGGAGAAGGCCTAGATTGGAGATGCAGTGCTCATTTTGAGCAAATGAACAATCATTTGTTTATGTCATATATGTGCTGGAGATAGTAGCAGATGTTTCAGAGACATTTGAATTATTCTGAAGGAGTTTGTGCCATTAAGAAGCTCGGGGAAGCTTAGTGCACCTACTAAAGGAATCAAGTCCAAGGGAGCCTAGATCTACCTGCACAAAGTGGACAGCCATGACTGGGATGTATATGGTTTTTCTAAACCCATAGGTTCAGTCTGTAACCTTTTGGAGTTGATTTTGGAACTCGTAAAATAATTCAATCCATCATCCCAAAGAGCCAAGTCTAGTTGACTAGAGCTCACAGGAGATGTAGCCCACGAGATTGGGGTGAACTCCTTATTAAATTTGTTGTTATGTGTGATGTTTATTTGTTGCCTTATATGTCTAATATATATGGTTAATATCATCTGAAACAAATCAATTTAAAACACATAAACAGAAGAAAATACATACACCTCTTGCACATGTATGTTTACTGAATTGAATACCTTGCTAAGCATTTACAAGTAGTTTCAATTTCAGATCAACATGGGACAATCTCCTGAAGAGATCTAAGATGGGACCAGGCCAGTGTTCTTTGTGCAAAAAAGAAGAAGAATCAATCCAACATTTATTCCTAAAGTGTCCTTTCAACAGAGATGTGTGGCTCAATACTTTGAGGCTAAAAAAGAAAACTCAAAGATGGGACGGAGAAATAATTAGGGAGGTGTGGAAAAACTGGTGGATGGACACCCCGGAGGAAAACATGCCAAATTTACCTCTAATAATAGCTTGGGGCACATGGTTGGCCCGAAACAGGATAATTTTCAGGGATCAGAACCCATCTTATGAACACATTGTGATTGAATGTGCAACTATCTATGAAATCATACCAGCACCAATCCCTAAATCGAATGTGAGGAGGAAAAGGGAGGAACTGATTAGGGGTGAAATTCCTTGGGATTCCTTTAATGGGGCCTCTTATCAGAGGAACATCTATGGGGTAGGAATTGTAATCCACTTAAATGCAAATAAATTCTTAAAAGCCTCGGTGGGGCTAGGAGAAGGAACAAACAATTATGCAGAACTACAAACCTTAAAACTACTTCTTTACTGGCTTATACGCCTAGGATTAAGATCGGTTCATATTTTTGGTGATTCTCAGAATGTCATCAAATGGTTTAATGGAGAGTATAGATGTCAAAAATATATGTTAACTCCTTTGTTAGAAGAAGCCTTAAATCTTAAACATCAGTTTAATTCTATTACTGTGTGCCATGTTTACAAGGAACGGAACGCAGTTGCAGACCTCCTATCAAAGGAGGGTTTACAATAGGTTATGGACAATTGAAGCATAAGAGAAATAGAACATGATGTGATATATGTGTCAGATCATCCTCCTTTTATTCCTTAAAGTACCTTAAAGTATATATATCAGTTCTAGCCCATGGTCTTTCAGGATTTTCTTTTTTGTTGCTTTTGGACCACAGTTTTTTGGGTTGTCAGGCCAGGAGTAACTCCAGTTTGGCAGAAAATTGATTCATTTATTATTCCATAGGTAACCCATTATTATATACAATAGGGATTGATTGTTCAATTCATCTCCCGATGACTTTTCACCTTCCCAATTTATATTATTTACATAAAATTTCCAATCATGAAGATTAGGTGTCAACACCCCCCCCCCCCTTAATCTAAAGGGATGTTGGTGAGTCCAAGCATCATTCTGAATCGTTCAAGCTTTTCCCTTCCAAGTGCTTTGGTGAAGGTGTCTGCAATTTGCTCATTTGTGGAACAATGACGGAGATGGATTGTTTTGGCCTCAACATGATGTCCAATCAGATGATATTTTGTATTGATATGCTTCGTTCGATCATGGAATTTTGGGTTCTTGGCCAAATTTATTGCAGAGGTGTTGTTAATCATGAGTGGGGTTGATTGTACTTGTTTTACCTACAAATCTTCAAGAATTTTCCTAAGCCACACAATTTCTTTTGTTGCTTCAGTTGCTGCCATGTATTCTGCTTTTGTTATGGAATCTACTAGAACTGATTGTTTGCGTGATCTCCAGGAGATAGATCCTGATCCAAGACTCATAGCATATCCTGAAGTAGATACCCCAGTTTCTTTGTCTCCATCGAAGTCTGAATCAGAGTATCCAATCAAGCTGAAGTCGTCCACCTGTGTATACTTGATTCCAAGGTCTTGAGTTCCCTTCAAGTACCTTAGAACTCTTTTGCAGCAGACCAATGTCCCTCACAAGGCTTTTGCATAAACCTGGAGAGGATTCCAACAACAAATGAAATGTCTGGTCTGGTAGTAGTGAGGTAGATGAGACTTCCTACAAGCTGTCTATCTTTGGTTGCATCTCAATTCCTTTCCTTCAATAGATGTGAGCTTCAAGTTTTGTTCCATTGGAGTAGTAAGAGGATTGCACTCTGTCATGCCAAACCTGTTCAACAAATCTCCAATGTATTTCTTTTGAGAAAGAAATATGGACTTTGGATGTTGGGTTACTTCAATGCCAAGATAGTAATGAACATAGCCCAAATCAGTCATTTCAAAACTTTTCCTCAATTCTTTCTTTATGGATGCAATATAGCTTTCATTGTTCCCTGTTATTAAAAGATCATCTACATATACCACAAGATATACAACTGTTTTGCCAACTTTCTTGACAAATAAAGTTGCATCATCAAGATCAAAATGATTGAAGTTGAGTTTCAGAAGATGCTCAGTTAGTTTTTCATACCAGGCTGGTGGTGCTTGTTTGAGGCCATACAAGGACTTCACAAGTTTGCATACTTTATGTTCATGTCCTTTCACAGCAAATCCTTCAGGCTGGGACATAAAAACATTTTCTTTAAGATCTCCATTCAAGAAGGCAGTTTTTACATCCATTTGATGGACTTTCCAACCGTTCTGAGCTGCTAGTGCAAATAGTGTCCGGATGGTAGCCCATTTTGCTGTGGGAGCGAAAGTCTCCTCATAATTGACCCCTTCCTTCTATGCAAAACCTTTTGCCACAAGCCTAGATTTGTGCTTGTCAAGTGAGCCATCAGCTTTTACTTGTTCTTGTAGACCCACTTGCAGCCAATTGGTTTGGTTCCTAATGGAGGATCAACTAGCTTTCAAGTGCCATTCTTTATGAGGGCATCATACTCCTTTTGCATCACTTCTTTCCATTCATCATGAGAAGCAGCTTCTTTGAAGGAAGTTGGTTCAAAATCTGTAGACAAGTTCAATTCACAATCATAAGAAACATCCATATCAACAGGTGAATTAGAGTCATCTACATCACCTCCATTTTGTCGGTTTGCATTTCTGGTTCCTATTTTTCCAATTTCATCAGGATGAACACTTTCAAGTGTCTTTGTTAGCCATTTTGGGGGACCTTTCTGAGATGGTCCAGGCTGCTCTGTTGATTGAGTTGGGAGTGAATCAAGATTGAGTCTCCCAATTCTATCAATTACATCACTTAAAGCATCATCTGTTGTTGGAGTTTCAGTCGGGGGGGATAGTATTCTTCAGAAGAAGATTCCACATGTTGATCTAGTATAGGAATCCCCCCTTCAAGATGTGGAATCTGATTATCAAATTCTTGAAATGATTTTCTTTTTGCGAATCTATCCAAGCGATCAAGTTTTCACTCAACAACATTGTTAGATTTGGATGATTCAAGAAAAATTGCATCTCTAGATATAACAAACTTTTTGTTTTCTTCATCATAGAGGCGGTATGCTTTGGAGGTGTTTGAATACCCCAGGAAGATACACTTACGACTTCTAGCACCAAGTTTGTTTCTATGTACCTTTGGTATCAAAGCATAACAGGTGGAACCAAAATCCTGAGATGTTTTACCGAAGGAACATGTCCATACCACAATTCATAAGGAGTCTTGTTTCTTATAGCACTAGATGAACATCTATTCTTTATATATGCAGCACATAGAACAGCATCAGCCCAAAACATTATCTTTACATTTTTGAAAAAAAGCATGGATCGTACCATATTCAAATTGTTCTGTTCATTCTTTCAGCTACACCATTTTGTTGGGGATTATAAGGCACAGTTGTTTGATGTTTAATCCCATGTTGGTGAAGATATTGTTCAAATTCATTTGATGTATATTCTTTTCCATTATCAGTGCGAATAGACCCAATATGAGATTGTGCATCATTTTCATTCCATTTATGAAAATTCTTGAATGTTAGGAAAGCATCAGATTTGTTCTTCAATAAATAAACCCAACACATTCTGGTGTAGTCATCAATAAATGTCATGATATATTTATTTCCATTTGCAGAAGAAACAGGGATTGGACCACATAAATCTGAATGAATAAGTTCAAGCTTCCTATGTGCTCTTGAATGTGAATCATGAAAAGACTGTTTGCTATGCTTTCCTAGAATGCAAGCATCACATTGCTTAAGTTTCTAGGAATTGTAGGCAAACCAGCAACACCATTTTTCTTCAATAAGCGGAGACTGTCATAGTTCAAATGTCCAAATCTAGCATGCCATAATAAACTTGATGGAAGTGTACCTTCTTCATGATGAGAAATATATGAGAAATGTTGTGCATGAGCAGATGTTCCTTGCAGTTTGAAAAGCCTTTTTTCTTCTATTCCCCTCATGACAAGTGAGTGGTCAGATGCTTTTCTTACCTCAAGCTTGCCATCAAACATATGAATGGAGTGACCTTGCTGGCGGATGTGGACGAAGGACAACAAGTTTCTCTTGAGCTGTGGGAGATATAAAACATGATCCAGAAGAAAGTTTGGAAGACCAGGCAGTTTAAGCCTGATTGTGCCAAGCCCTGATGGCTTGATTTTTGACTGATCTGCAAAGTATACTGTTCCATCAACAATGTCAGTAAAATCTTCAAAAAAATCTTTTCTATGATTCATGTGACAGGTTCCTCCTGAATCAAGCAACCAATCATTTTTCCAAGAAACAAGTGAAGCATTAAACAAATCTTCATTTCCTCCATTCTTACATTGTGCCTCAACATAGTGAGCGGATTCAGGTGCTTTACCTTTGTCTGTATCATCAGTTTTACCTTTTTGTTGGTTTCTTCTCTGCTCAATTTTGTCCCATGGTAGCTTG
>APFE031257400.1:23379-67392 GCA_000404065.3 Pinus taeda
CTTTGGTGCAGAATCGAATGAAACAATAGGCATATCAACATCGCAATGAAAGAAGTTTTGATGTAGGTGATTGGGTATTTTTATGGTTACATACATACAAACAAATGTCCCTCAAGAAAGATATTTATGAGAAGGAAATGTTTGTAATACTACACGCACTTAAGAAATGGCGACTTTACCTAATGGGAAGACACTTCAAGGTAAAAATTGATCATGATAGTATTAAATACTTTTTAGAACAAAGATTATCCTCTGAAGAGAAACAAAAATGGGTCACAAATATGTTGGGTTATGACTTTGAAATCATCTACAAAAAAGGGAAATAAAATGTGGTGGCAGATGCACTCTCAAGAAAGGATGAGGATGTGGAAGCATTGTTGTGCGCCATTTCTATTATCCAACTAGATTGGATAAACAAAGCAAGGTATGAATAGAAGAAGGATGAAGAAGTGGGCCACTCATTCAAAAGTTGCATAAGATCCCAATTCAAACAATATTGCCAGAACTTAACGAGGAAAGAAAAGTCATATTGGAGCCTGGAGAAGTCACAGAAACAAGAACCCGACAACTATGAAATCGATCAATTTCAGATAATCTCATCAAGTGGAAGAACTTACCCGCTGAAGATTCCACATGGGAGGACAAAAATTTTATACATAAGCAGCAAGAACTACTCAAGCGTTGAGGAAAACACTTTTTGAAGGAGAGGGACATGTTAGGTCACTATACTACTAGTCTAACCCATTATTGTTATTAGTACAACCCCCTTATTATATTTTTGTGCCCATGTAGTCCCCAGATTGTTATTATTGTGCCCCATAGAAGCCCACTATTGCTATTATTATGCCCTTACATTATTATTGTTATGTCGGATCTGATTATATTATGATCCCTTAGACTTCTATATATAGAAAGGAGGTCTTGTCATTTGTATCATCTAAGAATTATTCATTTGTGTAATGTAAAGGAGGTTGCCCCCTTGAAGAGGCTTATTTCTAAGGCGTTGATCTATCTTTTCTATCTTTTTGTGAGCTGGTTCCATAACAATTGCCTTCCTTGCAAGTGGGAGCCATTTTCTCAAAAATATTGGACATAGAGATAAGAGACTTCTTCCTTGAGAGAGAGGGAGATTCAACAAGATGTGATCTTCAACTTTATTCCTTCACCAAAGGTCTAATACCATCTTTAAAAATCTAGTACAATGTGGACTAGTTCAAATTTTCGAGACTGATAATTGTGATGATTACATTAAACTTATTCTTATCATTTAAAAATTCTTCATCAAACAATTATACTTCAAAAATTGAACTATATAAAAATGATAAATTAGAGATCACAATGCACAAGATCAACACAATGTTTATCCTGGGAAATCCCACTTGGGGTAAAAACCCAATGATTTTTTCCTTAGAGAATAAATTCAAAAATATCAAAGTAAAAAACTATGGACAAACTAACCAAAAAAGTGATCCACCAAGTTTCCAAGTCATTCCTCTTCAATCAACTACAACCACAGGAGTATTGAGACAACACAGAGGATTCATCTCCCTTTTCCACGGAGATGAAACACAAATGTTTGACCCTTTTCCATAGAGATATATCATAGACATTTGAACCCTATCCATAGAGATAAACGATAGAAATTCATCCCTTTTCCACATAGATTTATCACAGAGATTCAACCCCTCTTACACATAACTTAACCTCAGATATCCAACCTTCTTACACATAAATGTACCACTGATATTTGTCCTTCTTGCATAGAGATATATGCTTCTTTAATATCCTTCATTCTCATCCTTAATATTCTTTGCGTGGTTAGAAGATATTATTTCTTGACGCTTAGATTGAATGATGATGGAGGGGAGGATGAGTGACTCTAATTTATAGAGATCCATAGGCCGAATGGGTGCCTTGAATAACTACGATGACTTGAAGAGTAGATGGACAACTTGGACAACTTGTGGCACCAAACAAAAAAAAAAATCTTCTTAATAAATGGAAGAACCATTTAATTTTATCATGAGCATGAAGAATATGCTTCACATGAATAGTTACACCAATAAAATATATTAATATGAAGATAGATCATAGCTGCAAAAATTCAACATAGGGTACTATCAGAGATTTATAGGAAATTTTACCAAGATAGCATCACCTTTGTTTCAACTACTTACAAAAGTTATAGAATTCTACTAGAATGATCAAAGTCAAAATACATTCAATAATCTAAAAGAGGAACTATTAGTTGCACTAGTTTTTCAAGGATTGAATTGTTACTTGCCTTTTCGTATCTCTACCAACACTTTTAACACATCTATTGGGGATGTATTGGGATAAAAAGAAGACGAAAAAATATATGCATTTATTGCAGCAGTAAGAACCTCACCCCTGCTGAAAAAAGTATACTGTAATGGAAAAATAATTTCTTCTTGTATTACATGTTATCAATAACTTTGATCATTATATCATTGGATACTCTATGTTCATGTATATTAATCACTTTGTAATAAATTATCTCATGACTAAGCATATCAGTAATATAAGAGTTACTAGATGGTTACTCTTATTGCAGGAATTTGATATTACAAGTATTAACAAGCCAGGAAAGGAGAATGTGGTTTTCAATTTCCTCTCTAGGCTCACTAATGAAGGGAAAGTTGTCCATGTGGAAGATTACTTTTTGTATTAACATATATTTTCTTTATCTACTAACATTCATTGGTTCCTATATATTGCTAATTATTTAGGTGTATGAAAGTTACCACATCATTTATCACCTAAAGAAAACCAAAGGGTTGTCTGAAAATGCACCATGTACTCATGGATTGAGGGATATCTCTTTTGTGTCATCCTAGATCACATCATCTGGTGTTGTGTCTATGAAGGTGGAGTATTTTATATTTTGAAGGCATGTCATGATGAACCTTGTAGAGGGAACTTCACCGATAAGAGAAATGCATATAAAGTATTACATACAACAAATGTCAGAGGATGGTCTGACCTATGCAAACATAGGAAATTCCATTTCAGCCTTACATTTTGGTTGAACCATTCGAAAAGAGGTCCCTACCAAAGGCCAAGGAAGAAGTTGTATCCAACTCCCTATATGAATAATTTTTTGTATAATATGGATTTCCCCAAGAAATTGTCATTGGTCAGTGAACCTAGTTCACCTCTCAACTTATTTAGTCTATTCCCAAGCAATTCAATATCAAGCATTTAATGTTTAATCCCTACCATCATCAATCTAATGCCTAGGTGGAAGTTACCAACAGATTACTATAAAATATCTTAACTAAAATTATTCAAAAAAATCATAAATATTGGTCTAATAGGCTTCTATAAGCTCCACGAGTCTACAAAACTACCCAGAGGAACACCACATGTTTTACTACCTACAAGATTGTGTATGGGAAATATGTGTTTATTCTTGTCGAATTTGAAATTAAAACATTGAGAATTGCACTACAAGTGGGATTGGAACTCTCATAAGCTTAACAACATTGACTTGATCATATCAAAAAACATGATGAAATTTGTCAAGACACATTACAACAAGCTACCTTAGTCTAATAAAAATGATCCAAGTGGCATGATGAATTCATAAAGAAGAATATTAGCAATGGGACTAGGCCCTTTTATTTAATTCTAGGTATAAATAATTCAAAGGAAATTTTCATACTCATTGGTTGGGGCCATATGAAATAGATATTATTTACAATAATGGTTTAGTCAAGATTCATACCATTGACAAAGAAAGGACCCGATTAATGGGCAATGGTCATCAATTGAGGCCATATAAAAAGCTTATGTCCGAGGATAAATTCCTCCAAGAATTAGTCCAACAAGAAGATTTAGAAGTTGTGAGGAAGGTGGTTATGTCACAAACTCCAACAGACTCTTGATCCTTCTTTCTGGCTCACAAAAAAATATATATATTGAAAAATATGTGGTAATTAAAACATATATTCATGAACCAATAGCCTTTGTGCTATTAGAAAACCACTTATTAGCAAATAGCATCAAGAGAGAAAAAATAAATAAATAAATAAATCTAGTTTTGAAAACCTATTTTGAGGTGCAACTAGACAAACTCTTGTTTGAAATTCAATGGACAAGGTTTGGGGAGAGAAAGAAAAATAAAAGAAAAGAAAATAATATGCATATGTTTATGTGTATGTGTATGTATATGTATGTATGTATGTATGTATGTATTCTGAGGAAATAAATCCACCTCCCTCTAAGCTTAAGGGCTAGAGTGAGGTTGTTGGTACCAGGCCAACCCATAGGTATACTCACTTAATATCTCACAAGGATCAAAGCCATTACAATAATATTCATCAAGGAATTATAACTCATCATGTCACTAGTGGGGATTTGAACCTGGGTGGAGAAGATAACAACCATTCTACTCAACCACCAGAGACAACCCAACATATATATATATAATATATATTATATATATATATATACATATATATATATAATATATATATATATATATATATACATATATATATATATATACATATATATATATATACATATATATACATATATACATACTATATACATATATATATACATATATAATATATATAACATATATATATATATATATATATATATATATATATACATATATATATATATACATATATATAATACATATATATATTATACATATATATAATATATATTATATTATATACATACTACTATATATATATATATATATATATATTTATATATATATATATATATATATATATATCACACACACTCTTAATCTTGTTTGATTCCCTTTTTAGGATCAAATTAGAAGTTTACTTTTTTCCAATTGCTTTAAGGAGATTAGAAACAAAATTCTCGATGGGTACTCCAAGTTTCAAATATTAAGTACATGGAGGGAATAATATAATCGAGGTCACATCTTACTCCATGATGATTCAAGTTTTATCTAAATGTAGTTTTTAATTTCTTTTTATAAATATGGATTTAGAAGAATGAAATGGAAATGTTTGATATCACAAAACTACTCATCATGTACCTTAGTTAAACCATAGATCTACATTAACCATTTGGCACATTACATTTTTCATGGGCCTATTTCTGCCTCAACACACACACTTGATAAATCCCCAACAATATATCCAAATTCCTACTTTAAGTCTTAAGAGACTGCAAGAATACCCTTCATATCTAATTTCATCAAGCCCTAAACATAATGAAAAAACATATAAGGGAAAAGAGAAAAATTGATTCTACAGAATAATTTTCAAAAACAACAATAAGCTACTCATCTAAGGCTTCTTAAAGATTTGAGACTTGTGGAATGAAGTTTGGAGAATTTCTCTTATAACAATATTAGCAACAATTTATATTTTTTAGAAACGAAGCATTAACCAAAATGCATTCGGTAGATTTACAAAGTTAGTACTATTTTTGTCTACAAAGGCATTTGGTAGATTATAAAGTCAAGCTTCTCTACAATGGCCAAAGGATGGTTGGATGGTTAGCGAAATTATAAGGTTATTGTTTATGCCCTTCATACATAAAGGTACTTGGTAGCTTTATAAAGGTACTGATCTTCAACATACAAAAGAATTTGAGCATCATACAATAAGTTGTCATATACCATGGGTCTTGTCATATGTTATCTCACCTATCTCATTATATGCCTCATTGAATTTTTTATCATATACTTCACCTTATATGTGACTCTTAAAAGGAAAAATGATTACTCTAAAAGGACTATTTAGTAGCAACTATCATTCATTATTATGTAGCCATCCAACCTAAAACAAAAGGTATGAGATCATACAGTTGTTGTATGTGAAGTATATGGCCCAAATCCAACCCAATATTTTCATCATTTGCATAGACAAGTAAAGAGTATAAGTATTAGGGGGTTTACGTAGTGCATTATATTAGATAACATTTTGGGATTCAACTGTGTTAATTAAGTCATTCACGTATGACCATTTCCATGAGAGGTAGTCGTAACTGACTAATTTCTCATGATTTTTGAATAGTTCACTTAGCACTCATTGCATTGGGTGATGCTCACAGGGGTGAAGAAGTGGGATTGAAACTAGTGAAATGAATCACATAGTGTCAATCATCACTTCTAGGGCTTGCACCCGGTAACCAGGACTTCCCGGTAGGTTCTCCAAATCCAACCCAATATTTTCATCATTTGCATAGACAAGTAAAGAGTATAAGTATTATGGGGTTTACGCAGTGCATTATATTAGATATCATTTTGGGATTCAACTGTGTTAAGTAAGTCATTCACGTATGACCATTTCCATGAGAGGTAGTTGTAACTGACTAATTTCTCATGATTTTTGAATAGTTCACTTAGCACTCATTGCATCGGGTGATGCTCATAGGGGTGAAGAAGTGGGATTGAAACTAGTGAAATGAATCACATAGTGCCAATCATCACTTTTGGGGCTTGCACCCGATAACCAGGACTTCCCGGGAGGTCGCCCATCCCAGATCACCTTTGGCTCAAAAGTGCTTAACTATGAAGTTTTCCCCAAAATCAAGCCCACTTAGCTTGCTACCCCATTTGCAAAACCTTAGCAAGTATTGTGCCTCATGAACCATTCAAGTAGAGATCCCTTCACTCTTTTTGAATTTAAATATTAGGGGGTTTACGTAGTGCATTATATTAGATACCATTTTAGGATTCAACTGTGTTAGGTAAGTCATTCACGTATGACCATTTCCATGAGAGGTAGTCGTAACTGACTAATTTCTCATGATTTTTGAATAGTTCACTTAGCAGTCATTGCATCAGGTGATACTCACAGGGGTGAAGAAGTGGGATTGAAACTAGTGAAATGAATCGCATAGCATCAATAATCACTTCCAGGGCTTGCACCCAATAACCAGGAGTGTAACATGGTTTTTATTGCATGCAAACCAAGTTTCCATTGTGAATTTACAATCATATAGTAATAAAAGCATCCGTTAATAAGACTAGAAAAAAAGCTTTAGGGCTACCAAAGTCAATTATATGGCACATGAAATGTTGAAGAGGTTGTCTAGTTGGGATTCCTTAGCATTTTTCAAGGCTCAGACACCAAACTCGCATTAGTGTTCACGTAGACCTTTGATGGCACCAAGGCCCATGTGGGATAATTATAAATTGAAGTTATAAACTAATTTCTCATTCAAGTCATTAGTCCCTCCTCTTTGAGCAAGCGATGTTACACGAATTTTAGAATCCTAAATGATAGTTGGGCGTCATTTTTGAATATTTCTTTCTCACTGCTTGACTTACAAAAAGCAGTACCAAGGAGTGCCTTCGTGGAGCCATGGAACAATTTTTCCCTAACCCTTTAGTGATTCATTTCCTATAAAGTTCAGTATAACATAGTGTACCATTATCACACACATATCCCCATGCATCTTAGGGGTGATAACCTATTTAACATGCCTTTATATCTACTCAAAATATTAACCAAGATGGTCCAAGGTGTATAGAAGAAGAAAAATCGTAAGATAGTTTCACATCACAAGGGATTCATCAAAATGTTATTGTTTCCAAGCTGCAACAACGATATATTATGTAGAATGCATTCTCAAGAAGAATCACATCCCAGAAGACACTAAGTAAGCCTCGAGCCAGAGTTTGGCCACTATCAATCAATTTAACTTCTTTAATTTTAGACATTAAATTATCAATTCAAATTATAACTTAGATATGCTACATTACATGTGCAAAGGTTAGAACACCAATGGGACATCTAATTTATCACTGCAAAATGGAAATGTCACAAGAATATTAAACAAATTGAAAACCAAGGCTACAAAGGACTTATTCATTGGATGGAAAGCTTAAAGGCGTCTCGTGAGGGCACAAGAGACATTCTTTCACTTGGCCATTAATATAGTGTTCCTATCTCATTTACAAAACAAGTCTAAAACCTCAACTTCAATAGAACCTCATCAATTATAAGTATTAAAATGAAAGGAATTCAGATAAGGGATTCATCAAAATGTTTATTGTAGCTAAGTTGTAGCAACAAGGGATTATGTGGCATGCATTCTCATAGAGAATCAAAACCCAGAAGAGATTGACTAAGCCTTAAGCTAGGGTTCAACCATTGTCATTCAATTTAATTGCTTAAATTTCAAGCATTAAATTATCAATCCAAGAGCATAAAATTAGAGATACTACATAATATGTGCAGAGGTTAGAGTATCAACAAGCCTTCTAATCTATCACTGCAAAATGAATTTATGATAAGTAAACCAACAAAATTTAAAACCAAGGCTATAGGGGACTTATTCACTGAATGGAATACTTAAAGGAAGTTTTTGAGGGCATTGGAGACAAACTTTCACTCAACCATGAATAAAGTGTTCCTATCTTGTTTTCAAAACAAGCCTTAAACCGTATCTTTAGTAGAACCTAGTCCAATGTAAGTATTAACAAAGAAAGGCATTTAGGTAAGGGATAAGTATTTATTATTGCTAAGCTACAACAACGAGAGATTGTGTGGCATGCACCCTCATAAGGAACCAAAACCCAAACGAGACTGACTAAGCCTCGAGCCAGGTTTTAGCCAATATCAATCAATTTAATTACTTAAATTTTAGACATAAATTATAAATATGGGAGCATAAACTTAGATATACTACATCACATTTGCAAAGGTCATAACATCAATGGGACCTCTTCTCTATAATTATAGAATGTAAATATCACAAGAAAACCAAAAAAATTGAAAACCAAGGCTAAAAGGGACTTATTCACTAAATGACAGGATTAAGGGTAGTTTTTTTAGCCCACGAGAGATAGTCTTTCACTTAGCAATGAATAGAATGTTCTTATCTCATTTACAAAAAAAATCGCAAACCTTGCCTTCAGTAGAACTTGGTCCACTATAAGTATTAACAGAGAGAGGAATTCAGACAAGGGATTCATCAAAATTCTAATTATAGTTGAGTTACAACAACAAGAGATTATGTGGCATACATTCTCATGGGGAATCATAGCCCAAAATAGATTATCTAAGCCTCAAGGTAGGGTTCAGGCATTCTTAGTCAATTTAATTGCTTAAATTTTAGGCATTAAATTATCAATATTTGAGAATAAAATTAGAGATACTACACCATATGTGCAGAGGTCAAAATATCAATGGACCTTCTAATATATCATTGTATAATGGAAATATGACAATAAACTATTCCTTTATCCCAGAAACTCATAGAGGGCAACCCATTACACCTAGGATCTACGGCCTTCCAAAGGTCCATAAGGAGGGGGTTCCCTTGAGACCCATTGTCAATACCATTGGTGGTCCTACTTACCTCCTTTCCAAATTCCTCGCCATGAGGCTTGGACCCCTGGTTGGTCGCACGAAATCTTTCGTCAAAGACTGCATCATTTGTTGATGATCTTAAGAGAATTAAGATTGACCCCAAGGACATTCTGGTGAGTTTCGACGTGGTCTCCCTGTACACTTGTATTCCGATCAATGAGGCCAGGGAGGTTATCAACAAACTAACTAACCCCGATACCGCTTGATTAGTTGAGTTGTGCCTTACTTCCACCTTTTTCAGCTCCGAAGGAGAGTTCTGTGAGCAAACCTGTGGGGTTGCCATGGGCTCCCCCCTATCCCCTGTTGTCGCTAATCTTTTTATGGAGGATTTTGAGTCCAAAGCTTTGGCCTCCGTCCGTCTCTTACCGAAGCTATGGAAGATATTTTTAGATGACACAGGTGTTCTTTGGTCTCATGGTCATGATGAGTTAGATCTTTTTTTATGTCATCTCAATAATCAATCCTCCGCCATTAAATTCACTATGGAAAAGGAATTCAATGGTTGTCTTCCGTTCCTTGATGTTCTCATCTCTAAGAATATTGATGGTTCATTTTCCCACCAGGTATTTCGAAAAAAGACTCATACTAATCAATATCTCCATGCTAGCTCCCATCGTTTCCCTGCTCAGAAGTTGGGCATTCTCAACACGCTTGCTACCCGTGCTTTAAGAATGTCTGATGAAAAGAGCTTGGAAAAGGAGAAGGCTCATCTCCTAGATGTCTTTGTTAAAAACGGTTACAGTAGACACCTGGGTCAGAAAGCCTTCCTCAAGGCCCAGAAGGAGCCTTCAGTCCATAAAGATCCTAAAGACCGGGTCCTAGGGGTTCACCTACCTTACATCCAAGGGACCACTGACAGGATTACCAAGATTCTTAAGAAGCACAATGTTCCCTTAACCTTTAGACCTCTTAATACCATTCGTAGCTCCCTGAGATCTGTTAAAGATCCGGTCGACCGTAAAGACATGAAGGGTGTCTATGCCATTCCCTATTCCTGTGGGACACCATACATTGGTGAGACTAGTCATTCTATTAATCAGAGGATTAATGAGCACTCAGCAGACTTAAAACATGGTAGGGCCAAGTCCTCGGCCCTTGCAGAGCATGCTGAGAAGACTAAACTCCATGTTTGTATAGAAGAGGCTTGTGTTATTGCGAAAGTTGCGCAGTTTCACCATCGAAATTTAGAGAAGCCCTTGAAATCGAGAAAAGGCCTAATAATCTCAATAGGGATGACGGCTGGAAGATTAGTAGTTGCTGGATCCCAGCCCTTTCTTCCTAGCCTCTTCATCCATGGCTTTCCTTTGATCCTTGTTATCTTTCATCTTCCCTTGATCAGGTTTGGATTGTATAATTTTATTATAATTAGTAATAAATGAATTTTTCACCCTAGGCCAATTATCTTATTAATATCTTTTTAACATTAAGTCACTTCTAAAAAAGAGAAATTAACCTTATAAAAAAAGTTATAACATTATCACTATTATCATTAACAATTATAATTAATACAAAGATGTAACATTAATAATAATATTAGTCTTTTAATAGAATTAATGAGATTATAAGTTAGTAATATTAGCCAAGTATTATTAGTTTGAAGTTAGTAATAATAATAATATTACTTACTATTTTTTACCCTAGGCCATTACTAATAATAATATGTATTTAATAATAATATTATTAATATCTATGTACGACAACGGTCACTTATAATATGGGTTTTACCGTAAGATTAAGATCGTTAATATTAATACATTATTCCTTAATAGAATTTTTCCCTAATATTTATACTATTTATAAGAACAATAATATTAATTTATATTAATAATATTTTTAACAGTATAAATAATCTAACTAAAAGTTTTTTAACAACCTTGGACCTTGGTCAAATCTAGCCATTAGAGGTCTTGTTTATCCGTTACTCGGTGAAATATAGCTGTTGGAATGGCATGCTATCCCTATTTAACTTGTCGCTCAGATTGGATCTTCAACTTGTCCTAACGATGAACCACACTAGTTGGTTCGAAACGCGTCAACGAATAATTTTGTATGTGATTTTGCCGAAATTATTCTCACAAATATCACAATAAAACTAGACAAATTGAAAACCAAGGCTATGGGGGACATATTCATTGGATGGCGAGCCTAAGGGAAATTTTGTGAGGGCATGGGAGAAAATATTTCACATAGTCATGAATAGAGTGTTCTTGTCTCATTTACAAAAAAATTCTCAAACACAATCTTCAATAGAACCTACTTCATTTTAAGTATTAACAAAGAAAGGAATTCAAAGATGAAATCAAATGGATTTTTTCTATATGAGGTATCAATACAAGGTCTCTTAACCACAAGTTACAACCTTTCATAATGACTTAAAAAATGTTCATGTAGTGAAGGTAGAGTGATAATGCATATCATGCCCTTCATTAAGAAATACCACTTTTATCAAACATCAACACAAATGAAAGAAGAAAAGACATCTAAGAGATATTGTAATCGTTGCGGTGTCAACACAGATCCCCTTCATGATAGGTTATGATCTTTCCTGATGTTTGACAAGGTGTTCACACAACCATGAAGAGTTGTAGTATGTTATCCTTGCATTTTAAGGGGAAATATCGCTTTTGCAAGTGAAAATCAACTATAAGTAATGACCAAATAGAATATCAATGTTATGAATATAATTCATAATAAGTAAAATAAATAAAATTAATGTAAATATTAAATAATCAAATATTATTCATGTTAAATAGTCATTAAGTTAAGTTAAAAGGCATGTCTAAAAGACATGCCCAGTCACGAAAGGACACCTGCTTAGGTATATATATGCGGGTCCTCATTGTGACATTCATCACTTGTACATTTTTATATATAATAAATTATTATTACAAATACCTCTTGTGTATTTTTGCATTCAAGCCTACAAGCTATCAGTTTTATGCTTCAGTGGTATCAAAGCCATGGCGCACAATATAATCCTGTGGGTCTTTGAACATTGTTCGCTGCACAATGTGTCATTACATTCATGTCCTGATTACGTTGCGCAGTTTAATAAAATTCAAGAAGAATTTCAGCTATTAGAAAAATCATGTGCAGAATTTAAAGCATGTCAAAAGGAAATCGATAACAACGAAGATGATAACAACAGTGAAGAAATGAAACAAGATGAAGCAGGAGAAGAAGATTTTGATAAGAATGATGATAAGGAGAATGAATATGTAATAGACAATGATGAATATGAAAATGATGTCGATCAAGATTATGTAGATCAAGATAATGATCTGTAGGAAGCATGTTGCATTTTAGAAAGTCCTAATGATGGTGCAGAAAATATTTCAGATCCAAGAATAACATCAAGTCCTAATTATTGCCCTGATAGGCAGGCCATTGTCCCAATGAAAATGGAAGCCTTCAATATATGCTTTCCTCCAAAGTCATCTTGTACAGTCTACAAGAGCAAGCCCTGTAGTCATTATGGGGATGACAATGATGACTTTGAAGATGACACTACAAATTCAGAGAGCCAATCTTCCTATGATTCCTTTCGGACAATTTCAAGCATCTCTTGTCAGGTTTCTGAGAAAGGGGATGACACAATAATCTCTTCCAACAAGCATGCTACTTCAAGAGAATTTTCTCAAAAAGAAGAATTCCCTCATGGATGGCCCTTATTGAAAAGTTCCATTACAATGAATAGAATTCCTTGTCCTAGATCTACAGGCAGAGAAATTTTTGTGGTTGAATGGACATTAAAATTACCTAATAGACATTCCCTGATTGTAGAAGTCCTTTCAGGGAAAACAAATTTTAGTTAGGAAAAGTGTAACAACAAGAGTGAAATTGAGGCTTTAAAACAGATAATTCTAGCATAGGAAAACTCTACACGGAGTGGTCCTACCACCACCATGCCTCTGTCTTTCACTAACAATGATGTCAGAATTTCGGTTATGGTTGTAATTGAAAAAAGCAACAACTATAGCCTTTAAGTGCAACACCCAGGAGTAGAGGTCAAATTTAGCATGGAAATCAGCTTCAAAAAATGTCAAGCACAGTCCCAAACTGTAGACTAGTGATTGTCTTGGAGCTGAAACACTCATAAGGTTGCTGGAAAATTATTATAGAAGTCACAAGCTGAAGAAATCAATTACCGTTGGTGTTGTGGGGCTTCCTAATGTTGGTAAAAGCAACCTTATAAATAGCATAAAAAGATCACATTTTGTAAATGTTGTGGCCATCCCAAGCTTAACAAGAGCGATGCAAGAAATTCACTTAGACAAGCATGTCAAACTATTAGACTATCCTGGAGTTGTGATGGCTAAACCTAGTGACATTAATGTAACACTTGCTCTTCGCAACAACAAAAGGATTGAAAAATTAGAGGATCATGTATCTTCTATTAAGGATATTTTCAAGTCGTGTCCATCTCACAAGTTGATGTGCTTATACAAGCTGCCTAGCTTTAGTTCAGTCGATGACTCCTTGTAAAAGATTGTATCAATTCGTGGGAAGCTAAAGAAAGGTGGTGTAGTAGACAACATACCAGCTACCAGGATTGTTCTACATGACTGGAATGAAGGAAATATATCGTATAGTACATTGCCACCTACACGAAATGAGGAGGACCACCTGGAGTTTGCATTGTGCCAGGGAAAGATGTTGATTTGAATAAGATTTATAGGAAGGATTTTGTTATGATAGACAACTTACATTCTATGGTTGATACTTCACACTTTGAAATGCCCGCTAATTGTCTTAGTATGGATACCCAACTTGCATAGTCTGATGAAGATGCTATGGAAGAAGTTGATGATGCCCCTGATGCAACGGGAATGGATACGGGTGAAATTGTGGCAACTCAATCTAAAAAGGCTCACAGTCAAAATGATAAGTTATATGATGCAGAAGTTATCTTCAACCCGCATGCAGCCAAGTCATAGAAAAATCAGAGGAAAAAAGTTGGGAAAATTCTTGTGAAAGTTTCAAATGAAGGTGGGAAAGATGACTCTGATTTTGTGGTTGATCCAAAAAAAAATTGACCCACAAGAACGATGCAATGAAGGGCGGCTCTATTACAACAATGTCACAACATTTCAGCTTCGTTGCAAAGGTTATCGATCTGGGGTGAATTTCGTCCACAGAACCATACATTTAGATTTTCTTCGTATATCGGGCATGACGATAGGCACCAGTGGGATAGAACTCGCCTACCCATGGTTGTCTTTGTTAAAAGCATATCACCCCTCCCTTCTCCGCATCACACGCCTCTGTCCCTACTCGTTTGTCACCCATCACCTATTCAGCTTACCTGCCCGACGTCGGAATAAGCACACAGTAGCTATGTATATACAACGAGCTCTATTATATATTGGATATGCCATGGTCTAGGGCTACGTATATACAGCGGGCTGAGAATACTGCATAAGTTATCACGTTGTCGTCCCTTGTCCTGCTGTCAATACAGTGTGTCGGCTGAAGGGACAACCACTGTGACGGTTCTGGGCATCGTTTCAAGTGAACCTTATCATTAACTTTGTCTTCGTCTGTCTTCACTTTTGTTGTCTTCCAACAGTCCGTTGCCAACTGAACTCCATCTACGCGATGAGCCAAGGCGTAATGCCCACTTCAGCGATGAGTCATGTATTAACCACTCCACTGTATGACCAACTACAGGCGTTCCTCCTCCGTCTGCGGGTCCCCAATTATTCAACGTTGTAATGTTTCGTTCTGTTGTCCCTTTTGGTCATTCGATTCATTACACTATGACCATAAGTTATAAAAAAAATTAATTATATAATTAAAATATTATTTATATAATGTATATATATATATATTATTATAATTATATAATTAATAATTTAATAAAAATAAAAAATTCAAGTTATTAAAAAAATTTAAAAATATCCAAGGGAATATTACTCATGAGCTACATGACGAGCGAGGGCGGCCATATTATATCAGCATTAAAGCTTTGAGAACAAAGCTTATGAAGGAAAGGGGCTATGTTATGAATATAATTCATAACAAGTAAAATAAAGAAAATTAATATAATATTAAAAATAAAATATTGGTCATATTAAATAGTCATTAAGTTAAGTGAAAAGGCATGTCTAAAAGACATGCTCAGTCACAAAAGGACACGTGCTTAGGTATATATATGGGTCCCCATTGTAACATTCATCACTTATATATTTTTATATATAATAAATTATTATTACAAATAAGTCTTGTGTATTTTTACATTCAAACCTACAAGCTATGAGACTTTTATGCTTCGATCAACGTATTCCAAGAAATTAGATTGGAAATCTAACTATAATTCATGGGATTAGCACACAATTCTGATTGTGAAATGAAGGAATATCAAATCAAAACTCTAATCATAGATCAAATACATGGAATTAGGTGCAAGATAGTTATAATGATTAATGTGCAATCTAGTCACGTAGTAAGGAATTGATACACAATTTAGTTATTAAAAGAGTAATCAGATGGTCTAGTTATGAAAATGAATTGATGCACAATATATTTATAAACCAAAGAATCAATCACACATAATCTGTAAATGAAAACAAAAAAAAACTACACTATAGAGCTAATGGAAACAAAGGAAACATGGCTAAGTTGGTGGGCCCTTCTCCAATTAATGTCATGTTGCCTGAAAAGGAACTAGACTACAAGTAGGGACAAACTTAAGTCATATACCATAAATTGAAATTATTTTACTCTATCTTAAAGGGTTATGAGAAAATGCAGAAGTGCCCAAAAATTAGATTGATTGAATTATAAACTTAAAATTCTAAGAGTGGGGTTTATAGGGTGAAAATGGGTTTACTAGCAATAAGAACAACATCAATTCAAAGCCTTAATATCTCTACCACACCTAAGTATTTGTGTGTCCTCACAAAAACAAGTGTATAACTATTATTATGATATGGTCTCGATCAAAATTTAGCACAACCAAGCAAAATTTGAGCAAGACTTATTTGTAGTTTAATAGTTGCTAATGGAGATATTCACATTCGCCCCACTCCTTTTTCTTGTTTCTTGAAGCTTCTTCTCCAAGGCCCTATTATGTATTGTTGGGTAATGAATTCTTTCAAACCGATATTTTGGCCAAATTAAATAACCTCTTGTTATTTGCTATAAACCTATCAATTTCCTCTTATAGCTTGGAATTCTTACTCTTCAAGATCAAATAATTATTATTTCTAATATATCTATCTAGGACCTTAAACTCTTCAACCTTAGCCTTTGGCTTCTCAATTTTCCTATTCTTCTTCCTGATTTTAGAGTTTGAAGGTGGGCCAGAGTGACTGAAGACATATTTTGTTTGATGTACTCATAGTAATCAGTGGTTTTCTCAAAATAATTTGGTGTTAAAGGGTTTATAGAGTCATATAAATGGAAACTAGGAGTCTAAGGTTCTGAAAACTTGGTTTGGGGTTTACTAAACAAGAATGTCACAAACTCTTCGTTGTGGACATGGTTATGTGCAATGGGCATATGCTCAAAAGTGTTACCTTTAGAAGGTGTACAGGACATTAAAGTAGCCTTTCTAGAAGATTGAGGAAGAGTTGATGGAGATTTTTCAAAGGATTTAGGACGAGGTGATGGATCATTTTCAAAGGGTGCAAGAGGAAGTGAAGGAGCCTATTCAATTTTCTTTGGGGGTTCTTTTATGTCCATACTTATGGTAACCCTTCTTGATATGATAACAACCATTCCATCCAATTTTTTGTCTCTCTTAAATCTCTTCATGTAGAGAGTGAAGTCCTCAACTTCATGAATATTTTTATCCTCACTATAATCTTTATTTCCATGCTTAGATTCCTCTTTGGCATCAACTCCTTTGAGTGTTTATTTGACATGATTCTTGGGTGCTTCCTTTAGTTATTTTGGAATACCCTCAGTAGTAAATTTATTTATTTCCAAGAAAGAACCCCAATTGTCACTCCACTTTTGTAATTCTTCTACAACTAAAATTTGTATTAGGCCATGGTGATAGAGAAACTAATAAAATTAGGGTTCTGTTGAACTTTTTTTCCATGTGGCCTAAAATATTTCAAAGATAAAAAAAATGGAAATTAAAATGTTCACCATCCTCGAAATGGAGAAGCAACCGAATATGTTCAAGAAATGTGATAGCATACCTAACTTCACATGTTATATATTTTTTCAAGATGAAAAATAGGTTCCTCCACTTGTCCATGGTCCACCATCAAGGCACACCCTTCCCCTAGTTTGGATTTATCTCGGTGGAACATAATAGTATTCTCCATACCCCCTTTTCCACTTACTTATTCTTGAACCAACAATCCCATGTTTGTTTGACTCCATTGGCTTAGGCCATGGACTCCTTTTTCACTGACATTAGTAAATCATCAATTCAAGAAGCTTGGCTATCGAGCCCCTGTGCAAACATAATTTTCATTGTGTTATCATGCCCATGGAATTTATGGAGAAAGGGAATCCATCCTACAACCTTGAATATTAACTTACATTATATATGGGATAACCCTCTATGGCTTCCAAAGACCCCAACCCTTGCCTCATTGTGCCAAGTTTATCCATGTTGTTACAATCATAGTGGGGTGAAAATGCTCCATTTTTTTGGTGATTCTACTTCTAGTCAAAGGAATTGGGATTTGGGAGTGATTTATGAGTGGGAATGCGGCTAGGAACTTCTCCCAAGAGCATGATAATTCAATGAGGTGGGAAATCATAGCATCAAAATTTCAAATGGTATTTTATGTAGAACACAACAAATGATAATTATCATTTATTCGATGAGGTGGAAGAATAATCATTACAAAATGAGAATGAAAAGGGTAAGATTTTAGAGTGATGGGTGTATAGAATGATTAAAATTAGAATGATGACTTGTAAAGGGAGAAAAGCCACCGGCAATCAAGACCAAGGTTGTGTTGTTTAATGTTTCCATGTTTCAATGAATTAAAATCTCTTAAATTAATTTTCTCACCTTAAGTTTTTATTTACAATAGAAATTGAGATATGCTTATGAAGAAATTGGAGATAGAACACGGGACTTGTATAGAATGAAATGTTGAAATTGGTTTTATGGTTATTCATGTTGGGCCTGAGATAAGTGCTAGTGATTGTTCTCCTTGAGGCTTGATTATTTTGTTGAACTTGGAACCAAAGTGGACCATTATTGGTGAATGTTGGATGAATGAAGGAAGAAGAGAAGAGGTTGGAAGTGTTTGGTAGCTCCAGGCTCTTATTATTGAATCCATCTATTACTGATTATATCTAGAATTTCAAGGAGGTTTGGAAGAGGCATGTTATAGATTTTCCTATAACCATTATAATGATCTTGTAATAGTGGTTACTGAACTATGTGGTGGTTAGAGGAAATCCTATAGGTGCATAAATAATATTGTTGAATCTTTTGTCAATGTTACTTGAGGTTTATCACTTGAAAAAAATTTTCTCTAAGATTCCAAAGCACTATCAAAATTAGAGAGAACTGGAAATTGGATTATAAGGGTGATCACATTAAAAATTGAACACTAGAAAATGAAAATCTTGTATCTTTATTTTCATTTTTATCATAACAAACACAAATGCTAATTGTTGATTTTTAGAACTTATTTTAACTCATGAAGAACTAACCAAAAATATATTTAAGAATACTAACTTGGGAAAGTAGTTGTAGTGGAGGTGTATGTTAACTGTGGTGGAAATAATAGAAAATATGGTTTCCTCAAGGCTCAAGCTCTATAATGAGGATGTTTCTCATTGACCTGATTTACCATTGACTTAATGTTGTTGTTAGAATCGGACACATAAAATATCGTTTTTTGAAACAAATCAATTTTCTTTATTTACACTTAATAATTCCCCTTTTATTAGAAAAATTACTTGAGGAATGTTTTCTCAGTTGCCCAGTTTTCAAGAAAAATTCCTATCCAATTGTACTAGAATATTGGTTTTCGCAATTGAACCCTTATTTTTATCTTCTTATTTCTATCATTTGTTTTTTTCTCTCTCTTATTTTCATTCTTTTTTTTTAATTTCTTTTAAGGAAAAGAATGGATTAATAAGTTGCAACAGGTTGACAGTCTCCCCTACCCACTATCTCTATCTCAAATTGTTGTGGGACATGCTAAATAAATTCTTCTCGGTTAGGAAGCTTTTGGTACACTTTTAATCTATTCCCATTAACCATAAAAGTGATTCCTCCCTGATCAATACTTTAATTTTGATTAGACCATTATGAATTACTTGGTTAATTTCATACAAACCTAACCACATGTATTGAAATTTCCTTTTAGAAATTTGAATTTTAAATTAAAAAATGAGAGGCTAGTCACCTAGTTTAAATTATGCTTTCTGAATAAACTTATCATGCCACTTACTCCTTTGGTGCTATATGAGTATGGTGTTCTCAGTGGATTCTTGGTGCATCTTGTCCAACTCATTTAATTGATTTATTCTCTCTTGTTGTGCCTCTGAATGATCCATACCTAACTAAAATTTTGTCCTAAAGGTATTCATCTATAAATCCATTGGAATAAGAAGTTGTTTTCCATATACCAACTCATATGTTGTAAATCTGGTCATGTCCCTCCATGTGGTTTTATAGGCTCAAAGTGCCTTGGGAAGACAATCTACCCAATCCTTATGATGTGATTGTATTTTCAAGGTTAAAATTACTTCAAATTCCTAGTTAGTTAACACCACTTACCCATTGGCTTGTGTATGGTATGGGGAGGACTTCTAGTGCTTGATCTTGTAATGTTGAGTGATGGATTCCACCAATTTTGATGTGAACTACTTTCCTTGATCTGTCGCAATTTCTCTTAGCACACCAAAATGGGTAAACATATCCTCTAATATAAATTATACAACTATTGGTTCAGCAGCATAGAAAATAGCTTTTGCTTCTACCCATTTTGTTACATAATCATTACAAATTAATATATACCTCTTTTTCCTTAATGTTGGAGTGATAGGTCCCACCTTTCAAAAGGTTGAATGTGTACTTGTCGTTGTAGAGGAATATCATCATAATGTACCAGGCGACCCATATGTTGATAGCTATCACATATTTGAACATACTCTTTGGCATCCCTAAAAAGGGTAGGCCAATAATATCACCAATGAAGAAATCTGTAGGTTGTCCTCTTACCAGTGAAGTGTCCTCCACATATTTCATCGTGACAATATTTTAAAATGTTGAACATCTTTTCCTCATGTACACATTTTTTTATTATCATATCAAGTCCCATGTGTAATAAATATACTCCAATCTAGGAATATGAGGCACTAAGTCTCATGATTCTATGTTTCTCTCTAAGTGAGAGATGTTATGGTAACTTCCATGAAACCAAATAATTCACTACATCTACAAACAAGGGAGCATTATTAGAGATAGAAAACAAATTTTTATAAGGAAAATCATCATCTAAAGGAGTTTATGATCCTTCATTGTGAATCCTAGAATGTAAATCCACTACGAGATTAGCTTTTCCAGGTTTCTAAGATAGTAATCTTAAAATCCTGCAACAAAAAACCCATCTAATGATTTTACTATTAGTTTTAGGATTTTTCATTAAATATCTTATGGTAGAATGGTGTGTATGAATGAAAACCTTATACTCAGTTATATAGTGCTTTAATTTATTGATTGCATGTACGACTACTAAAAAATCCTTTTTCGTGACTGTATAGTTCATTTTAGCAGGCATTAGATTCTTGATAATGAAATAAATGGCATAATATAAATTACTTTCTTATTGTCTTAAAACTACTCCAAATTTTGTATCTAAGGCATCTATTGAAATATGGAATGGAATAGACCAATTAGGCCCCATCAATATGTGTGCCTTAGCATGTTTGCCTTATAATCCTTCAAAATCAACTTGGAAGCATTCATCCTAGTATATTTATTAAGAAATTAAACAAAGAAGTGTCTATTTTCAAGAAATTCTCTATAAATTTCAATAAAAACTAGCATGGCCTAAAAATCTTCATACATCCTTTCAAGATTTTGGAATAGATAGCTTTATAATCACTCCAATATTTGTCAAATCAACCTAAATACTTGCACAAGATATAAGATTTCTAAGAAAAATCCATGCAATTTGCATCATATGACATTTAAAATCACTCAAAGCAAGGTTAGATTCTTGGCATCTAATCGAAACCTTCTAAATTCATTAATAGATAATTAAAAGAATCACCATACATAAAAATCCATCCATATAGATTTCTCTACAATCATGAATGAGATAAAAAAAGATAGCTTACACTACTCTTTGGACAGTGGAGGGAGCATTGCACGACCCAAAGGGAAATACTTGATAGGAAATTGTTCCCCAAGAGCATATATAGATAGTCTCATCCTAAACTTAAGGTGTGACTTTTATCTGGTTATAACCACTAAAACCATCAAGAAAAGAGAATTACTTATTATTATTGGGTATGTGTACAGGGGAGATGTGGTATTTAGAGAAGTTAAAGATGTCATGAAACTGGAAGTTCTACCAAAGGAAAAGGAACCAAATAAGATAAAGTTTCATTTGAAGGATGAAGATTCAAAATCCATAAAGGAACATGAAACAAAAGAAGAATAACCACACACATTGGCTTTAAGGAGATCAGTTCAAGAAAGAAGGAATCCAAAGAGGTATACTCCATCTTATTTTAGTTAAAATTTTGATTTATCTTACTGATGATGACCATAAAACTTTTAAGGAGGTAGTTTATTTAGAGGATGGAGAACTCTAGAAAAAGGCCATGGTTGAAGTAATGGCAGCCTTAGACAAAAATGAGGCTTTGGATCTGGTAGATTTTTTAGTTGGAAGAAAATCCATTGGCAGAAAATGGGTGTTTAAGAAGAAGATGAAAGCAAAAGGAAAAGTGGAGAAATATAAAGCTTGGTTAGTAGTGAAAGGTGTCGAGAATTGATTTAGGTGATCTTTTTCTCCTATTGCCAAGTTAGCTTCTATTAGATTATTTTTATATGTTTATGTTTCCTTTGATTTTGAGGTAGAACAAATGGATGTGAAGACAACATTCCTTCATGAGGATCTAGAAGAAGAGATCTACATGAAGCATCCAAAAGACTATGTTGTGAAGCATAAGAAATAATTGGTGTACAAGTTAAAGAAGTATTTGTAGGGGTTAAATCAATCACCAAAGATGTCGTATCAAAAATTTGATACATATATACATGGACTTGGCTTCACAAGGAGTAAAGCATATCATTATGTGTATTTTAAATTAATTGGTGATCATGTTATTTATCTGGTCTTATATGTGGATCATATGTTGTTTATTGGAAATGACAGGGAAATTATCCAGGATGTGAAGCCCCAATTGTGCTCTAAATTTCACATGAAGGATCTTGGTGTTGCAAACTTCATTTTGGGCAAGGAAATTAAATCAGATCGGGCAAGGAGGAAGCTTTGGTTAAGCTAAAGTAAGTATGTTGAGACAATATTGCAAAGGTTTAATATGCAGGACAGTAAACCGATGAAGGTTACTATTCTTGTAGGTGTAAAGTTATCTGCAGAACTGTGTCCAAGACACGGGAAGAGGAAGAGGACATGTTCCGTGTTCCATATGCGAGTGCAGTTGATAATTTGATGTATGCAATGGTCTTTACAAGACCAAATATTGCACATATAGTGGGAGTATTAAACAATTTTATGTCAAATCCAAGGAAGGAACATTGGACAATAGTAAAGTGGATTTTCAGGTATTTGTGTGGCATAGTGATTATGGTTTTTGCTACCAAGGAAGACCAAGATTGGATAGAGTGTTGGACATATGTGCCTTTGTTGATGCAGTTTGGGATGGAGATATGGATTATATAAGATCTACAAGTGGGTATGTGTTTAACCTATTTGTAGAAGCAGCCAATTGGATGAGCAAGAGACAGTCTATAGTGGAACTTTTAACTATAGAGGTTGAATACATAGAAACAACTCATGCAGGTAAGGGAGCCATTTGGTTTCAAATATTTTGCTTAGGTAAGGGGTTGGTACAACAAGTTATAAGGATAGATTGCTACATCCAAAGTGCAAAGGATCATGCTTATCATTTTAAGACAAAGCATATTGATGTTCAATATCACTTTATGAGTGATATGGTTGAATACAAAAAGGTGTTGTTGGTAAAGGTGGACACTTTGAGGAATATTGCAGATGCATTAACAAATTCTATGAGCACCAAGAAGTTTTCTTGGTGTAGATAAATAATGGGTGTTGCTAGAAAACATCATCAAATATAAATTTAGCAATAGTTTTTCCAGCAACATGGAAAAAGAGCTTTAACCTCTACTCATTTAGTTATTTAGTCAATGAAAACTAAAATCAACCTCTTATCTTTAAACATTGGAGTGATTGGTCTTACAAAATCTACAGCCCATTTTTAAAAAGGCACAATGAGTACCTATGGTTGAAGTGGAATCTTTTCAAATTGCATTAGGAAGCCCATTTGTTAACAACTATCACACCTTCACATATTTTCTTTAGCATCCTTGAAGAGAGTAGGCTAATAGTATCATAATTGAAAAGATTTATATGATGTTCTCATATTATTGAAATATCCTCCAAATGGTTCTTTGTGATTTTCTTTTAAGATATCAAACACGTCATCCTCACCTACATATTTTTTGAGAAAGCATATCTAGTCCTATATGAAAACTAAGTCTAATGACCTTTTGTTTCTCTTTAGGTGAAAGGTGTTGTGGTAACTTTCCTGTATCTAGGTAATTGCTATAGCTACAATACAAAGAATATTAGTAGACAAAACAAACAATTTTTTCAATAAAATCATCATCTATGGGAGTTTCTAGCCCTTCATTAGAATTCTAGAAAGAAAATATGCTACCAAATTATTTTTCCCATGCATATCTAAAATAGTGATATTAAACTCGTGTAATAGTAAAGCCACCTATTGATTCTCCCATTCATTATAGGTTTGTTCATTAGATATCTTATAATTGACTAGTTAGTATGGATAAAGAATGTATTTCAATGATGTAGTGTTTGAATTTATTAATTGCATTTACAACTACTAATAATTCTCTCTATGACTATGCAATTCATCTCAACAAGTGTTCAATTCTTGCTAATGAAATAAATGGCATAAGAATATTGCTTTTACTACTTTGCTAATACTACACCAAGGGTTGTATCTAAGGCATTCATGGAAATGTGGAATGGAAGAGACCAATTAGGTCCCCTCAAGACAGGTGCCTTAGTGAGCTCTAAGGAGTTCATCTTTCAACCCTTCAAAAGAAACTTGAAAATTTTTATCCCAAGAAAATTTAGCATATTTAGTGAGAAATTTAAATAAAGGAGCAACTATTTATGTGATTGTTTCTATAAATCTCATATAAAAACCAACATGTCCTAAAACTATTCTCACCTCCTTTTGATATTTCGGAACTGATAATTTGGTAATTACTTCAATATTTGTAAGATAAACTTGTATTCCTACATATCCTGATCAGGGTGTGTAGGACCATGGGAGTCAGCAGAAGGAGGGAGTGTGGGACAGATGGAAGGAGGGTTGGAAAGTTGGCAAAGGGATCTGGGGGAAAGAAGACGACTAGAGCAGGCAAAGAAAGTAAGGAAATAACGGAGGGTAATAAATGGACGGGAAGTGGGTGCCTCAATCAAGGACGTCACACGGAGGAAGGGGAGGTGGAAATTGAAAAAAGGCAAGGGGAAGGTACCTCGGTAATGAGGATAGGTAGGTGGGGGAGAAGGTGAAGAAAAAAGGTGGTAAGGCAGCAAGGCAATTGCATGCAGGGTGATCGCGCAGACGGAGCAGGTGGTGAACACCGAGAGAAGAAGGGTGACGAACAGCAACTGGAATTTGTCTGCAGCAACGGGCATCATTAACCCCAGCGTCCACCAGTCCCTTGAACGACGACAAAGCAAACATGTAAAGCTACAGGTAATCAGAGATTATGTTTGGAAAAAATAGGAGAAGATGGTAAAAGTAGGAGAGCAGGGACGAAAAAAGGGGAAGAAGAACAAGAAATAAGACCACCAGCAAAGCATCCACGAGCAGACCACCGAGAAAAATAGGAAGACGAATGGGAGAGGAGAGCATGCAAAATCTAATGCCAACCTGCCATGTAGGAACCTCAGTAAAGGTTAAGGTTGTGATAGCTTCATGGGAAGCAGAGCTAAACGCCAATGTGGAAAATGAAGAACTCCCAATAATAGATTGAGAGCACATAATTCAGGATACAGGGCATACCCCTGGTCACCAAACATTATTCAGGCAGACCATACAACAATATTGGGTAATGCAAAATCTTTTGGCTAAGGCAATAACCACATATAAGGATAGAGAAGAGCCAGAAGGGGACAGGCAAGAAGAACCAAGCTTAAAAGATCTCTAGAAGGAGATCCAATCAGTACAAGTGCAACAATATCACCAAAAATTAAGCTTAAAGAGAATTGAAAAGAAGATTCAGACAATGCTACAGAGTGAAGTGCTCAGGTTAAGTGCGAAAGATCCAGCTCCAATAACTTCATCAGATGAATGAAATAGAGATATTGTTAGTTAATTTTTTGCTATGATGTCGAATAGAATTTACTTTCAAGTATTAAGTATATAGTAGACATAGCAGCAAATGTAGCCCGGATGATAAGAATTAAAATATTTAAATTTTGGACAGCCTTTGATGTCGACCGATAGCCAACAGACCTAGTTTCCTGCCAGTAAGTTGAGGCCACCAAGTATATTTTGACAGACATATACTACTACATGTTTATGGAAAATTAATAGAAAAGGGAAGAACTACCAAGCTTACACCAAAAAAAAAAAAAAAACTTGTATTCCTACATGAGATATAAGGTGTCTGATAACAATCCCTATAGTCTACATCATTCGACATTTTACATTGCTCAAAGTAAGGTTAGATTCTTGACACCTAATTAAACCCTTCTCAAGAATATTTAATGCTTCATAAAAATAGTTACCATACATAAAAATTTCATCCATACATATTTCAACACAGACATGAATAAGATCGAAAATATTGCTAGCACATCTCTTTGAAAAACAGAAGGAGCATTGCATAACCCAAAGGGTAACACTCTATAGGAATAAGTTTCCCAAGGGAATTCAAAAGTAGTATTTTCCTAGTCTTCTAGAGTTATTTGTATTTGGTTGTAACCACTAAAACCATGAAGAGATGAGAAGTATTTCTTACCAATTAGAGCGTCAAAAACTTGGTCAATGAAATGAAGGGGAAAATAGTCCTTTAATGTGGATTTATTTAGTTCCTTGTAACTCACGTAAATTTTTCTCTTTCCATTCTTTTTAGGAACTATTACCAAAGGTGAAACCCACTTGTTATTTGAAACAAGGTGAATAAAATTGGCATCCAATAGTTATTGCAACTCCTCCTTTAGTATTTCTTTGAAGGCCAAGTTCATTCATCTCTCAAGTTATCTAATAGTATGAGAATCCTCTCGAGTGTAGGTGTGGTGTGTACATGTGTCAAGATGTATACCCTTCATATCATGGTAGTTCTACGAAAATGCATCAGTGTACTTTCACAACATGTCGTTAAATTTTTCTTGTTAGGATTGATCAAGTTGTGAGTTTATGTACAACGTTTTTCCTGGATCAATCTCTATATGTACAATACAAGTTTCAAAAGTTTCAGTGGCTAATGACAATACTAGTAGTAATGGTGGATCATGTGGATCACAATGTTCTTGAAATTTCGAACTAAAGATAAGATTAAGAGAATCATATTTTGTAAGGATTTCAAATTGACAAGAAATTTTTGGATCTTATTTTATTTGGTATGTTCTTTAAATTTTATAGCTTGATATGTTGTAAAGTTAGATCTAATGTTTTCTTCATCCTATAAGTTTTTTCAAGCCATTAGTTTTCTTCCTCAGTAGTTTTTCTGGGTGAATACAAAAATCACATGTTCAGAGAATCTCGATGTGAAATAAACATATTTTCAAATCAAAAACCAATAATTGCATTTGTGGTAGCCAAACATGGTCTAGCCAATGTTAAAATAT
This sequence comes from Pinus taeda, assembly GCA_000404065.3. Taxonomy (NCBI): domain Eukaryota; kingdom Viridiplantae; phylum Streptophyta; class Pinopsida; order Pinales; family Pinaceae; genus Pinus; species Pinus taeda. The sequence goes on from APFE031257400.1 coordinate 50,759, forward strand.
GTCCCCCATGAACACTTTAGGTTGTAAGACCATAAAGTCCATAAGGTTTTCCCATGAATCTTGGGAAACAACGATATTATCCAACACATCTTCAGGTTTAATTTTGGACCCATTAGCTAGTTCTAGGAAAATGGGTATGGGACAAAGACTAAGCAATTGTAATTGTTCTATGGTTTTCTTAGTCATTATGTTAATGGATACCCTAGATCAATCAAGACATTTGGAATGATGATTGTTGATATGTTGATATGGATTGACACAATGGGACTACCAAGCTTTATATATTTCTCTATAAAGGGCTATCTTGATATCAAATATGTTGTTTTTCCTATGAATTGGATCATATTTTTGTTTTTACCTTTTCCTTCTTGATTTTTTCAAACAAAGTTCCCTAATATTTTTTCCACAAATGGGTAGATCTCTAATGGCTTTCAGTAGGAGAACCTTGATGCAAATATTCCTTAATTTTGTTATTAATTCATTTTCAGAATGTTGTTTTCCAAACTTAGTTTTTGTGGATAAATATGAAAAATAAATGATGCAGGGAGTTCCAATGTCGAAGGAATCTGCTCTATTTTGTCATTATTTTTTTGTATAAAGATCTCCTCCTTAAATTTCTTTTCAATGATTACAAGGGATTTTATTCTTGAGAACCCTTCCTAACCCAATATGTACATCCTTAAAATGTAAAAGGGGCTTGAAATTTCAAGTGAGAATGAAAATGGATTTTATTCTTGAGAACCCTTCCTAACCCAATATGCACATCCTTAAAATGTAACAAGGGGCTTGAAATTTCAAGAGAGAATGAAAATTTTATCTTGGTTCAGGATTGAACTTCTTTTTATGTTAAGCTCGATGACTTTAGTCAAAAGTGATTTATTTTTTCTAAGCTTTAATTGAAGCAAAAGAAAAAACTTTTTTTTGGAGCAAAAGTCTATGATTAAATTATAAATAGTACCTTTTTCATTTTTGTGAATTATGTATTTATTATTCTTTCATATTTGCATGTGTTTCTTTATCATGAATGATATTTTGTTTCAAAATTAATGTGATTGTCAAATACGAGTAAACAATATTGTATTTTTTTTTTATGTGATTGTCAAATACGAGTAAACAATATTGTATTTTTTAGGTAACTAAAATAATGATAGACGTTTATGTGTATTATATGTCATCGAATAAATGAAGTTCTTTTTTCTTTTCATTATTTATATATATAGAGTATTTGATATCAATTAATATTCACTCCGGGATAGAAAATAGACATAGTATTAGTTACATTTTAGTTAGGATAGATTATAGGATTAGATTAGTGATTTAATTGGATCAACTTTATAATCAATTTCAAAATATATTTTGGTGGAAATTAGGCCTAAAAACTAGTAGAAAATGCTACACTAAATAAAAGTCTAATTGGGACTTGCCATCAAGCAATTCGCCCTTGTTGGTGGTGGAGGAATTTATTTATCCATTAATAATTTTGATGATAGAAGGAACACCTAATCAAGCAAACCATATAAATTATTTATTTAAATGTTTTAATCAATAATAGATCCTACCATTATTTTGGAGCATGCCTTCAATTTTCCTAGCACTTTGGAAGCTTTTCCAAAGAGACAATTGATTTCCTATTAAGTTTGAGCTTCAATGAAGAGGATAGTATTTCTTCTTTTAATCATGTTTCTCTATTCTATCTCATTTGCAATGCTTTAAAAATACTTAATGAAAATGATATTTGTAAATTATTTACTTTTACTTTATGTGTAAGAATTAGAAGTTGGTTTTAGGTACTAACAAATACATATATTCATTCATGGAAATAGTTCATAGAGTTATTTCTTAATTCCCATCAATATTATGCTTTTGAAGGATTATCTATAAAATTATAGAATGTTTACATGTTTGAAGGAGAATCTATTGTGGGATTTCTTTCTAGATTCTTATGAATTTGTTTCATATTTCTTATTAATGAAAAACCTTCGACTCGAGATTTGATTCAAGGTTTTCTTTATATTCGCTCACTCCCTTGTATATAGAAGATGGATAATAATGATGAAGCTAAATTTTATTCTTTTCATAATACTCATGTTTCAAAGGATACTGATAAAAAAAAAAAAAAAATCTAATTCTAGTTCTAAATTTTGTAAATTAACTAATGATCCTAAGATCTCTAAAGATACTTCTTTTATTTAAATTCAATGTCATTAGGATATGTAAATGGTCTAGATTATGAATATTCTGCAAATTATCAAATCAAAATAGAAGCTTTTAATTTAATATCCTCTTAAAGTTATTTATCAATGTATCCATATTCATTTTCTAATTATAGCTATGTTGGTAATTACTTTGTCAGATCAAATATAGAAGTTCCCTTTTGTACTAATGAACATGTAGACAATGGGAAAACTATCTTCTAATATAGTATTCATGAATTTTATTACAACTCATTTTAATGTTGTCACTCAATTACTAATCATTTTATGGATAATATTGAAAATTCATAGTGGCCATATTCCTTTATTCATCAGTTAATTTGAGCGTTGAGTTTCTTTGTGATTTGGAAGAAAGAGAAGTTATCTGGGATGATCTCTTAGACATTCGTGGCATTGAGACACTTCACTATATAGTGACAGTTATGCCAGATTCTCATGTCATTAATTCCTAATGGGAGTTTGAAATACAAGATAAGATATCCAATGGTCAAGAATTAATTTTATCAATATTAAATTGTATTCCTTATGGAAATGAGTGCATCTTTGTACAACATGTTGACTTTCTATTGCAATGAAGACTAGTACAATTTTTCAAATTGATAACTACTTCCAATGATACAATTAAACTTCTTAGAGAATTTCAATCATTAAGAAGTTATACATGAAAAATCTCAACCATTAACTTCTTCAATAAAGAAATAGAGATCACAGTGAACAATGAGACAAGAGACACCAAAATTTAGGTCAATGACCAGGGAAAAACCAACAAGCAAAAAACCCAGCAATCTTTCCTTATGAGAGAGAGCTCAATTCATCAAAATGTACATCAGAATATTCCAAACAAAAATTCCAATCTCTAACCTCAATAATGCCAAGTAAAACCAGTCAAAGGAGAGAGAAAATAGTCAATGTTGGTCCAAGTCAAAGTCTGCAATAGAGGGGCCAAATTTTGGCCTAAGGGAACTAGTCAAAGGGATGAAATTCTACCTGCATAGAAAAATGTCAGTCAAATCACAAGAGTTGACCTATGGCCAACCCTCGGTCAATGAGCCCAGAACAGAGATATAAATTTGGTCAAAATAGTCAACAAATCACAGATGAACTCAGCCTCCAAGATCAGTTAAGAATTTAGTCAGACTTTAGTAGATAATACCAAGTCAACACTAGTCAAAGAGAAGTTAAATAGTTGCTCAACGCATATTAGATCTTCTTCTTTCTCCTTCACACGTGTGGACTTGTTCTTCTTGTTCCAAATCAAATTGATGTGATGAGGTAGGTTCCAAATGAGGTCAATCGAACTCCAATATGTATGAGTGTTAAGAGGGTGGTTTTGACCATAAGGTAAAACCCATTCAATGAGTGAAGTTGACTGACCAAATGAGGCCCACTTTGTCAAAATGAAAAATGAAAATCTTCCCCTTTAATTTGCCAATAAAAATACCAACCAAAACTACCAATTTTCAACCCAACAAACATTCACACCTAAACATAACTCTATATTCTCAAATTATTATATTAATGAAATATGTATTAATTCTCTAACCTCCTCTCAAGTAATCAATAATATACTCACTAGTTTTTACGCTTTAATTAATACTTGTTTGGAAAAGTTTCACATGGATGAGATTGTTAAGAGAATAATTTCGGCAAAATCACATAAGAAACCATTTGTCGACACGTTTCGAACCAACCAGTGTGGTTCATCGTCAAGACAAGTTGGTTCGAAACGCGTCGAACAAATTGGTTTCTTATGTGATTTTGCCGAAATTATTTTCTTAACAAGATTATGGATCACAGAAGTCTTAAACTCCTTAATAAATGAGATTACCGGCCTTTGCATTAATATATATTTTTGTCAATAAAAGATTTGATTTATTCTTTTATATAATAAATATATTTTTACTTAATTACTATTAATATATATATTAATCTAAATTTTGAACTCAATAACATATTTCAGTTGAAAATATATTTTAAAGATCCATTTACATATTGTAAATCTATATATTGAAGATTATGTTTATTTTTCAGTTGAAGATTTACCTTATACATGATTTGCTCCTAGAAATGTATATCAAATCAACCACTTAACCGTAGTGATGAGAAAACACAATTGGAGAGAGATTGTTCAATGAGGATGGAATACTGCCTGACAAATAATTTTACCCCATACGTCTTCCTATTACTAATGAGACTATTGAATATAGTATTTATTCACAAAGATTATTGTTTGAGGATTTACATATTTATTATCAAATAAATTATCAATATGATTTCCTTTCTCAATACCCAATGATATCATTTAAATTATATGACATGATTCGTATTTTGTTAGAAAATTCATATTATACTAATATCCTATGAATAATATTTTTGTATATCTCATATATAATACATAGTAATAGTTAGTATTACTTATCCTTTAAAATTGTTTGTTTTTACGATTTCGGTATTTTTAAAATATATTGCCTCAAGATTACAATTATTAGACTGGTTACATTGGTTTTCTACTTTTTCACAGTTTAGTGTAGATAGTTTAGTATGCGATAGTTTAGGGTTTCTAGTTTGGGTTTTTATTTCTAAATTTTTGGTTTGATTTCTTAATTTTTAAATTTTTGGTTTCATTTGTTATTAGCATTTCTCTAGGTTTGTTAGGATAATTGTTGTTTTATTTATTCTTATTTTTAAATATTTTTATTGAATTTAAGTTTTCTTATTTTAGTCTAATATTTGTGTTTGGATTATGGGTAAATTTTAATTTAATATTAAAATTGAAATTTTTATATTCTCAATAATTTTTTGGTTTTTTTATTTGAAATACTTATGTCAAGTTTTTAGCTATCAAGTATGATTAGTAACTATGGTGCAACACAAATAGTAAAGGGAAAATATATATTTTTTCCTTTGAGTCTTACCCACTTTACTAGTTTAAGATAAGTTTCTACTTTCATAACCCTTGGGGAAGCTTATAGAATTAAACTATAAAAATATGGCACCTACCTAGTAAAATAAAATAACTCCCGTACCACTCCACTTTCTATACGCCCAAATGCATATGCAATACTTATACATAAATTAAAAAGGGTGAGTATAATGAAAGAAAAAGGAAGTTGAAAACATTGTGTATAATGTGGAAGTACAAGTAAACCTATCAAGGTTATGGACACTTGCTAGCAGCAAGACCATGATTGTAGAGTACCAATACATCTTTGGTGAGGTTATGGATGCTCGCTGGAAACAAATTGAAGTTAGGCGCAAAGAGAGACGATGGATGATGATTATGATTATTCTTAAGATCCACTAAGACCTATATGGTCTAGTAGACCTTAAGAAGGTAATATATTAATTTAAACTATCTAACATTTTATTTCTATGCTCAAAATGATTCTCATATCACCATAGTTTTGCTAAGTTAAAAGGTCAAGAAAGTTGGTAGTGTGACAAATATTTTGAAAATTAGATTGATTGTGAGTATAATATGGAAAATCTAAGAGAAAGTGTTTTTCATCTTCAACCCTCTTAGGATCACATAAGTGACAAAAAATTTCATCCGATGGCATTTTGGGAATTAACCAACACTAAGTTTCACTACGAAGCTGATGAGAAATAGTTCTTATCTTGGCAATGTTCATTTTCTTCTTAACTCTGGTCAAGCTAGATATATAATTTTGGTTTATGAGATTGGGATTAATCACCTCCTTATATTATCGTAGTTTCATTTCTCCCTCTAGCTCTTTATTTCCCCACAATTTCTCCTTAAATTTGGAAGTAATAATATTTTTAATAATATATGGATTATGCAAGATGATCTCCTCTTTTATTCCTAATTATTCCAACCAAGAATGGGCATATTTATTCCACCCACCACTTAAGCCAAAGGTGGGGGTTTTTTATAGAGTTTGAAGCAATTTTAGAAAATCTCTTGGTGTCCACATTCTAACTTCTTCTTATACATATGATACCTAGTCATATCCATGATTTCAATGGAGGAAAGGCTTGCTTCAATTAGGAGGATAGGGTAGGGAGAATTTCCTTTACTATTTAGGTTGTAAGTTATAAACTTCTTTTGGATCTATTAAATCTTCCTCCATGACTCTCTGGATATACTACAACATCAAATCTCACATCCATATAAAATAACAAGAGTAACGAGAGTCTCAAAGAGGAGCTATTTTTTATCCCAAATCTAAATATGTGCCAACTTACAACTTTTTTTAAGCCCACAGTAAGTTGTCCAACCTTCATTTATCCTTTTCTCAATGATATAATTCCAATTAATATTATGATGGATGTTGATTCCCAAATATTTGTAGTAGGCTTAGTGAAAATCCCCACAAGGAAGAAATAGACCTTAGGGAAACAAGAGAAAGGGTTTCCATTGTCACCTCAATAACCTTTCTCTTGCTCTTTAGTGGTATTTTACTGCAAGAGAGGGTTCCCTAATTCACCTAAAGGAAAAGCCACTACTATTGCTCAAAGTGATATGTAAGAGGTCTATAATATAGGAAAGAGTACAAAAAAATCCTAGAAAGGCCTAGATATTCTATGCCACATTTCAAGGACTCGATTCCTAGACTAAATATATGGTTTCTACAAGTTAGGGTTTTATTGATTTGCAATGGCAAGGTTCACAATGTCATATAGAAGCCAAAGAAAACACTCATCAAGGATAATCAATAAAGGGAATAAAGGTCTTCCAATAAACACCTAGGGTTATCGTTACTAATGGAATATTATGGCTGAAATATATGTATAAACAACAAATTAGGATGACATTATCCCTAATAAGGAAGGATTTAACCATGAACAATGTTAGTTTTTTTTTTTTATGTGATTTATTGATGCAATACCTAATTTGTTATCCACAAACATTCAACATAAATTTAGTTATTATGCAAAATTATACCCTAAAACCCTAACAACTAACCCTAGATGTCTTTTGTGGATTATCAACACAATAATGATTAGAGCCTTATTCTAATGGGCTTAAGGCTAAAATTCCATGAAAAGGATTTTGCTGGAGTAAGGGGGGATGACTAGGATATCCACTTTTAAAACGCTAACTATTTTCCTTGAAATGGGGAATTAAATATAAGGAGGTATATTTAGTTATATTTTTATTAATCATAAAACTATATGGTAAACCAAAACTATTCAATAGTACGAGGCCAATGTCAATAAATTACTCCATATAACTAGCTCATTGTCAAAGGCATATAGTACTTGAAATTTGGAGTTACATAATTTTAAATTAACATTCTCAGACACACAAGCTCCAACAATGTTTGACATCTGATAAATAAAATAAAATAAAATAACTTTTGGATCAAAAGAAAAGAACCTAAGTTATAATTTACAGAGATAATTCGTTCTCCTAGTTGGTCATCAATTGTTGTAGATGAAAAACGACCCCATTATTTTTCATTTTTTTTGTAAAATAATGAATCCCCTACCAAAGTTTTTCTTATCTCCCTTCATTTTAGGGTTATTTTTGTTATGTTATGATTTAGATTTATTTATAATTACAAAAAAAAAAAAAAAAAAAAAAAAAAAAAAAAAACTTCATTAAAATTTTATCATCAAATTTCAATGAATCAGAAACGAAGTGTAAAACATTTCAATTAATCAATATTTTTTTATCAAATATAACATATCTTTAGAAATTATTTTCTTATTTGTGAATCTCATTACCTAGATTAGATTTTCACACATTTTACCCTATCAACGAAATTCAAGTCATCCACGAATGAGCTTTTTAAATACTCTAGATCATTGATATTTGAATAAATGTTTTACAAGTGCCATCTAATCTTGATGGAGCTTGAAACCCTAACAATGGAGGAAGGGCCCAGCAGGTTTCGGGATGGCAACAACTATAGTAGGGAGGTTGTATGCTCCACAGTTGGCGATGTATGGAGCTGAGTGTCAGGGGAGGGAGGGCATCTGGAGGGGATTTGTCACAAGGATAGAAAGTGTTGGGAATCGTGAAAAGGGGAAACGGGGGTTTAGAGACATGGGAGGATGGAGGTGGGGTTTAGTCATTTGAGTTTTGTTCATTGCTGCACTTCCAATAGTAAGGCCCTACATGTGCCCACAGAAGGAAAAACATCATTCTAGAATCTGGGGAGTTTACAAACTGCAAATACCAGAAGGAAACATGGCCAACCAACAGGATGCTATTGATTTGGACCCCGAACCTGGCGATATTATGTCGATGTGGGGATTGGAAGTCACGGACCAGAACATTGAGAATTATATTCGTCCAACTGGAGTTCTAGGCAGGAAGAGATGTGCTCAGGCAAGGGATGGAGACAGGGGAAAACTTTACGTCTTATGGAGGAAAGCCTATGTCTGACTAAACAAGAGAGCTGAGAAAAACAAAAGGAGCTAGAAGGGAGGCAGGGGGAATTACTTTCAGTGACAAGTTGTGCAGAGAGAAAAGTGGGTGTCTTCCAAGTAAGTAACTATCTCTCTAACCCGCTCAAAGATTTTTACTTGGGAGGGTTAGAAGACATTGTTATCAGCTGTGGGTTTAAGGGGCAGGAAGGGTTGAAATCTTTCCTTGTGGAATATTTGGGATTGGTAGAAGGTGTAAGAGGGTTTCGGTTGGATAATACAATCGCATGCAGAAGCCCTCTGCATGTACAAAGAGGAGAAACCCTCAGCCAAGATGTGAGCCAATACTTGGAGTTTCCTAGGTTAAAAGGATAGGGAACTACTCTGAGTGGTGTTCGGAAGACTTTTGAGGTAGGGTGGGGGGAAATCTATGACCAACAGGGGGTTTCTCTTCATCCTCCCATATCAACAGACCGGGAAGGTTTGATTGGGGAAGAGGGTTGTTCAGAAGCAAGAAAGACACCACATCTGGTGGGAGAGGAAGGTTAGGCAGGGGAAGGAGGTCTAAACAGCCTCAGAAACACTTGGTCAGAGCGGCGTTCAAAGCCACTCCAGGCAGTAGCTATCAATGCAGAGGAGAACTTACCAGGGTTTGGAGATGGGGGTCGGCACAAGAAGACAGGGGAGAAGCAGAAGAAAAATAAGTTAATAATAAAAAAAGAGATAACTGCAAATTTGGTTCTAGGATTCGATCTCCAGATCGACGAAGCTAGGGAGGTAGCTAAGTTAACATTGGTCGGTAGCGAAAAGGGGAAAAAGTATTCAGCAACATTCAGGAATGGATAGTTAAATGTTGGAAGGAGGTGCCAGACAAAACGTATGAGGTATCAACCCTAGCTAAGGGTTGGTTCATGATTAAATTCGTTAGAAAGGAAGCACTAGAATGGGTGCTAGAAAGAAACTGAAGTTTTGGGAAAAGTCCAATCCTATTTAAAAGGTGGAACTCTTTATTTGATGCTGAGAGAGAGAAGATGTATGAAATCCCGATATGGGTAAGACTTCCAGGACTTCCTCCTTTTTTCTGGGTGGACTCAGTGTACAGGGCAATCAGGAATAACTAGGGATGATTCTTGGAAGTTGACATGTCAGTTGTGCACACTGGTGAAAAAGGACTAGCCAGAATACTGGTAAGTCTAAATCCTAGGGAAGCGTTGGCAAAGGAAATCAATCTCAAATACAAGGATTTCTCCTATATTCAGATGATTGACTACAAAAAGCTTCCTTTTCATTGCCATCGGTGTCATAAATAAGGACACTTGGCAAGATAATTCCCTCTAGGATTTAGAAAAAGAAGAAGGCAAAGAAAGGAGGGGGGAACGAAAGAAAACCAAGGGGAGGAGGAACAGAAAGGACATCCTAGAAGAAAGGGGGGAAAGGATGGAAGAGGAAAACATACAGTTGGATGCTGAGGAAACAGAGGAAATGCAGATTGAGGAGAGACCAAGCTGAGAGCAAGAGCCTTAGGGGAAGACAGTTTGCCTTGAGACAAAGGAGGGAGAAGGAATGGTTTCATCTCACCAGCCGGTGGGTAAGGCTCTAGAACCTATACCTTATTTTAATACATCCTTTTTGTCTTTTCTCAATTCTATGTCAAATCCTAGTGCTTTCAAGATGTTGAACTCAAAAAATATTCATGTTAAAAATGTGAATGAAACACTAGATAGTATCATCGCTTTCATCCCTAAGATTCTTCTGAACTATAGTCTTGGGTCAAGTGTCGAGACTTCTAGTATGTCATGTGCATGTTCAGTGAAACCCCATTATAACCTCAGATCTCATGAAAAGAAAATTATCCCTTGGGATGCGGTGAGGTGGTTGGGGTCACAACCTATACCGATTGGACCTCAAAAATCCAGAGGAAGGAAGACAAACATTTCAAAGGCTCAGCTAAGAGAAAAGATTGACATAGCCAAAGGAAATAACTATCCATTTCAAGGGTCCTTAGAGCAGCGTAGAACCCCTCCCTTGTTTTCAAATGATCATTTTTTCCTTCAACTATAGAGGGTTAGCTAGAACCCCTAAAAAATTAGCCTTGAAGGCTCTCATAATTTCCTATAATCTCGATGTGCTTTTGTTGCAAGAAACCCTTGGAATGGGTGAGGAGATTAGTAGAGCTTTACACAAGATGTTGTCTTGATGGGAATTTCAGCAATTGGATGCTAAAGACAGATCTAGGGGTTTGGATACAGGAGTGAGAGAAGGAAGGTTGAAGGTCCTTACCACATGGGGAGTTGTTCAAGCTCTAGGCGTATAGGTTTACTCCCTGGAGCTTTGCACCAATCTCTTAATTCTAAACATTTATGGGCCTTGCCAGGACAGGGTGAATTACTGAAACAATTTTTTCTCAAAATCATTCATGGAGAATCTAAATTTGGTTATAGGGGGGTATTTTACTTTCTCTCTAGGCCTATCAAAAACCTGGGGACCATCAGCACATGTCGACCCCCTGACTGATTTCTTCATGAATAAGATCAATTCCAGAAAACTAATGTACATCAACTTGATCAAGCCCAAACCAACATGGAGGAATAGGAGAACAGGGGAAGCAAGGGTGGCAAAGAGGTTGGACCATTTCCTCCTTAGAGAATAAGTGGTGGCTAGGACTCCAGTCTTTAGACATTGGGTGGGGGAAGGAGGAAACTCATACCATATTCCCATCCTACTAGAAATGAAAGGCCCTAACAAAAATCCTAGTTCCCCATTTAAATTCGATCCGACCTGGCTTAAGGAAGAATCTTATAATAATCTATTCAAATATACTTGGAGGTCAGAAGAAGATTATCAGGGCAAGCGAAAAGCTTTTTTGTTCATGGAAAACTTGAAGTGAATGAAAAAGGAAACTATTGAATTGGCCAAAATTAATAAAGACAAAGAAGAAGTAGAACTAAAGTAGATAGGAGAGGAATTAGACTTGTTGCAGAGCCCAGAAGAGGACAAATATGAGACATAAGGGAAGAGGGATAGGATCAAACAACTAGACTCCAATTGAAGAAATATTTTATCAATCAAAGAAGAGAAATGGAGACTAAAAAGCAAAGTTATTTGGTTGGCAGAAGGGGATAAAAATTCAAAAAAAAATCAGAATTATGCAAAAGGCCATAAAAATATAAACACAATCTGGAGTTTAAAAATGAAGGAAGGCACCCAAGCCAAGTATTTCTAGGAATTGTCCCTCTTGGTAAGGAACCACTTTCAAAAACTTTTCAAAGCCCTTGTAGAGGTGTCTATCGTCGAGGTGGTTAGGACAACACAACTCTTCCCAAGGTATCTGGAGGAGGAGGATAATGAAATCATCATCGAGGAAGTGACAAAAGGGGAAGTCGAAGGAATATTAAGGTCAATGCAAAAGGATAAGAGCCGAGGTCCGAACAGTTGAACTATGGAGTTTTTCCAACATTTTTTTTAGTCTTTTGGAAACAAACTTACATAGGTCGTAGAAGAATCTAAGGTGAAAGGGTCGATCTTTGAACCCTTCAATGCCATTTTCATAGCCCTAATTCTGAAGAAGGAGGACCCATCGTATTTTGAGGATTTCAGGCGGGTATCCATGTGTAACTTCATTTAAAAAATTATCACAAAAGTAATTATAGTTAGATTGAAACCGATTCTCTCAAGGAACATATCAAAAGAGAAATTGAGCTCAGGAAAAGGTGTTCCTAGATGATTTTGACATTTTGAAGACAATGGAGCAAGCTTCAGAGGAAATAAGGCACTTATGTATGTGATTTTTCCACGTTGAAGTTTAAGGAAGCCTAGGGCCACCAGGAAAGGAGGTCAAGTCCAGAACAGTTGTGGTCCATTTGCAGAGTTTGGAGAGTCATACTAGGGGTTTTTGCATGCTTTGATTCCATTGAAGTAGGTTTGAGGAGATGCAGAGCATTGTAAACTGTACTTTTTTCCATTTCGAGTAAATACAAAGGCCCAAGGCATGGAAGCTGAACCAAGGAGATGTAGCCCAGGAGGGTGAACTCCTTTATCAAAACATTGTGTTAAGTGTTTTTCTTGATGGTTTGTTGTTCATTTACTTGTTGTTGTTCAACACTTGTCTTTCATGATATTTTTCTCATGTTTCTAACTTAAATTGACATAAAGTTGCCTGTTTTGATTCACAAACACCTAAGAAAACCTATGCACATGAAGCAATGGACAAGCATTTGTTTTTAAATCTGAAGTTGAAATTAGAATAGCAAAACTAACATTTAGCTATAGATCAAGTTGTTATCAGAGCAAAGGTTTATTTGCTTGATTTATTGAGAATTGTGCAAGGAGAACTAATAGTGTGCAATTTTATGTGATGGCAACTTCAACAAGTGATGTCTCTAACATCTCTTCCTTAGCAATATTCTTTGATGAAGAGATGTTGCAAGAGTTTTTCATCATGAGAGATATGGTGCAAGAGATGATTGAAGATAGGAAGGAGAACACTAAACTTCAAGAGGATTTGATGGTCATGAAGGAGGAGAAGCAAGAGCTTCTTGAAAAGATGCATGAGATGGAGATTTTACTCTATGATGCCAAGGAAACCCTAGCCAAGTATGTGCATGAACATGACGTATGAAATTCAAGTTTATCTTCAATTTCCTCTCAAAATGAATGTTTTGGTGCTTTTTAAAGACACACTAGAGGAATAGGGTCCAAATTATTGATGAATATGGAATATGAAGGTAGAGGGTTAGGCAAACATGCACAAGGCATAGTTGATTCAATTGTTGTTGAGGAAAGGCCTAGGTATTTGGGTCTTGGTTATGGAAAATATGATGGAGAATGATCCAAAGCCAAGGAGGAACATGAAGGTGTTCCAAGAGGGAATTTCATTACATTTTCATACCCTCAAGTTTGTGAAGTTTGTGTTCATGAGGAATGCAAAAGTTTTATACCCACTTTGCAAGAAGATGCTCATAAGCATGCACCTAGTGGAAAGGGGAAACGAGATGATGATGAAATCTCTAAGGTCATTAAAACCACTATTGGTATTCCGAAGAGAGCCACTGCCTCATCAAATTCACCTCCTCAAGAAGGCGACGAGAGCCACTGCCTCATCAAATTCACCTCCTCAAGAAGGCGACAAAGGTGGATGTGCAGGGTATAAATCTTCCTTTAATCATGTTTCTTTTTATTCTGATAAACATGGTAAATCTTCACATAATAATTGGAGAAAATTTACATGTTCCTATTGTGGCTTGAATAACCATAATGTTTCAAGATGTTGGAAGAATGGCCACATATAGGAAAATTTCAAAGAAAAAGCGACAAAAAACCAGAGGTCCATTGGATAATGGAAATCATGTTGCAAATAAGATGCAATTATTTTTCACTCATTGTCATAAGCAAGGTCATCTCATACGAAAATGTTGGACTTTGTATTCAACAACTCACCCACGACATTTGAAGAAGGTGGAGAGAGAATTTTGCAAGAATGAAAAAGAGGGTTCCATAATTGATGTGGGTCAAGATGATTCATAAAATGATGTGCAGCTAAAAGAAGCACCATGGAAATGGTTTGGTAAGAGTAGTTTGATTTCTTATCCAAATAAGGCTTGCATTTCTTTTGTTGATGGATGCAATTCTTTGCCTTAGAAATGCATTTCTTTGCCTTATGAATGCACTACTTTTTGTTTAAATTATGTTGCAACTTGTAGGATGCAAGATGTTGAAAGTGGACTTCTGTTTGACTCACTTAAATGCAGCAAAGAAGGCAATTTGTGGCTATAAATTTGTATGTGAATGCATTCTTGATGTTGCATATTATCGCCAGGAATGTGTGTGAAAGTGTGGTATGTTACTAACTTAATTTGCAGCAAATTTTTCAATTCAGCTCTTATGTACCCATACATGTTTTTGGGCTTATTGTACTTGTGTTTGTACTTGAGGGAGAGTTGAAGAATTGTACACATACATGAGAGCTTGTGTGCGTGAATAGTTGAATTGTTGCTAGTTTCATTGTGTTTGGATACATGCATGAGTGTTGACTTGTGTCGATTTTTGTCACATGTATGTCATATCAACTTGGAAGAGTTGATTTTATCTCTAAAGTTGAAAGGGAGATGTTGATGTATTATTGCATGAGATGTGAAATTCTTGTTGTTTATGCAAAAGAATCATCAAGTTGTTGTACATTCTTATGTTTGGCTCTCAAGTCAAGTTAGTTGCTTTTCGATGATGTTTTGTCAACTTATGTTTAGTCGATGATGTTTTGTCGACTTGTTTAGTAAACCAACGACTAACCCACTAAGATGGTTTGTACACCAAAATGCAAGAGTACATGGAGATGTTACATGATGTGACAATTGTTGCTTTGAAGGAGCAAAAGAATAGGTCGTCGATTTGCATTTCTTGCATAATATGTTTTTCCATTTAATGGTGTTTCTTGTGACAAGATGTTGCAAGAATTTGGAAGGTCCATTCTTGAGCAAGATGCTCATGCTTAGCCTTCATTCTCAAATCATGACATGAGCAGCATGTTGAAATGGAGGATGATAGAGGCAAGAAGCGAAAGCGGACAAGATGCCAAAAACTTTGCAGCGATTGTAGACCATTTGTATGTGTTGACGCCAAGATTCTCAGTGGGAAGGCTATCAAATTGTATCAGTTTTCCAAGCACCAAGGGATTGATGTGGTACGACAAAGTTATTTTGTAGCCAGAAAGTGTCCAGCAAGTGTTGGATTGGGTTAGAAGAAAAAGGAGAATAGTGGTTGAGGGACATAGCCATTTGCAATGCAAGGCATGTCAGTGTACCCAAGTGGTTGTCATGGAGATTTATTCAAGTAGAATCAGTTGATATAACCTGGTAAAGAGAATAGTATTCAGCTCTCATCAGATAACTAGCTTTTGTGGGTCCAAAGGCCCATTAGTGGGAAGGAGTGATTGGAATCTAGATTAGGGGAAAAAATTAGCTCAAAAATAAAAGCACTCTAAATAGTTCTAAAGCTAAAAGAATGCATCCATCACGGCGATACGGTCCCAACACAACTTGTTTCATTCAAAATGGAGTTTGTATGAGGAAGTTAGAGCCCGCTGACCGTTTCAACAAACATCAACAAAAATTGTAGGTATTTCCCAGTCAACAGTCCGTACTGCTAACGTGGCAGGTGGCTGGGTAGGTGACGTGGGCAAGTCAATGGATCCAATGCCCAATGAGGGCTCTCCAAGTGTCACAGTGTGGTTGACTATAGCTTGGTAATGTGGCAAGTGTGTTAGCGCAGTTTTATTGGTTAATTCTGGGCCAATGAGAGAATGCCACGTGGCAAGCCTAGAGGCCGTCACGTGGCACCTTCCAATGGCCTACGCAGACTCAAGCACAAAGGGGAAATATTTTGGTGGAGTTCTGATCCAGGTGGATGTTGGTGGCCACCCATCTATCCCATTTGGACCCCCACCATTGTCTTTCTCAGCATTTTCAGTTTCCTTAATTGTAGCACAACTTACTATTTTTAGCATTTTTTTGGGTCCTGAACTTCCGGAGCCGTTTTGAGGCCCTAAACGACGTTTTTTGGGGAATCCGGGGACAACATGGGTCCATGGAATGGACCGATGTTTCTAGTTCCAACAATGATAGTGCTCGAATAGATCTTTCTAATGAGCTACCGTACGCGTCAAATGGAGATCATATGCTAAAGTTACGACCCCGGAAAATTGATGTACCAATTTACCCAAAACGGGGCCCACAATTTGGCGTTTCATCTTCTAAGGGTCGGTTTTGGAATGTGAAGGGTTTTCCATTGTTTCTCAACAATAATAAATAGGCCTTCGAGCCTCATTGTAACACAAGTTCGGAACAGTTCAGAGACATGTAGCCGCACATCTCTTCTCAGAGATAAGCTACCATCGTCCTAGCTGGTTTATTTCCAATTCTGGTTGTAAGCATATTTCGGTATTTTCCTAATGAAATGAAGTGTTATTTCTGCTGCATCTCTTTATTTATGGTTATCACATCTCTGTATTTATGGTTATCTCTGTAATCTATTGCGTTCCTATTTAAATCCGGATCAGTGGTATCAGAGCGGTCTGCTTTTTCTCGGTTTTTC